>QEPC01004600.1:14169-37944 GCA_003113815.1 Sphenodon punctatus | reverse complement strand
GCCGCCCGCCCTCCGAGGAGACGGGCGGGCGGCGGGGCCAATGCGGCCGCCGCGTCCGGCCGATCGTGCCACGGCCCGGGATCCCGCCGGGGATCCCGGGCCGTGGCGCGCGGCCAGACGTGACTTTTCCTTGGCCACGGCCCGGGGTCCGTTTGACCACGCTTCCCGGGACCTTCCCCCGGCTAGCCCGGGAAGCGTGGTTCAAACGAACCCCATGTGGGGATTGACCGTGGCCAACATCTGGCGCGCCGCGAACAGACGTACGGGACACGGTGACCACAGGTGGGTATTCACCGTGGTTCACCGTGTTCACGTAATGTCTGAAATCACCCTTGAATGGTTCCTTTCTAAAAAGCTCACACTTCAGTCCAGTTCTTACCAGTGTTTTAATTGTTTTTACATGACTTCAGGTTGGGTTCTTCTTTTTAGATGGTATTGAAGCAAACAAACTCCATTTTAGTTCTTGGCTAAAGTAAAGTCCTTGATTTAAGCAAAGTTACTTTGATTATTATATTATATTATTATTATTATTATTATTATTATTATTAATTTTATTATTATTATATTATTATTATTATTAGTAGTAGTAGTAGTAATAGTATTTATATAGCATCAGCGATGTACCTGGCACTTTACAGAAAATAAGATAGACAGTCCCTGCCCAAGAGCTTACACATTTCTGTGTTAATTTCTAGCTTTGTTGTCCAAATCTCTGCCTGCTGACCATTCCTACTAGCAGATAAGGAGCATCTTGCAAAGCTTTTAATATCATTTTGCATATCTACACCTAGTATTCCGGGCACGTGTTACCACGACATTGTTCCATAGGCTGTATTATGTATTCACCTTAATTGAATCTGTCTGACTTTGAAACTAGAAGTGTGCAATTCATTTTGTTTTGTTTAGTTACTAAATGAATGGAGCCCCTTTTGTTTTAGTAACTAAGGGTACAACAATGAATGATAAACAAACATTTGTTTGCTTTCATTCATTTTAATTTTCTTATAAAAATAATAAAAAATTTAAAAAATGACTGCGTGCACAAATGGCTGCTGGACCCTTCTGCGTGTGCACACCGTTTTCCAAAATGGTAGCAATGTCTCTGCCACCATTTTGGGAAAGGGCACGCATGCGCAGAACAGTCTGGTGGCCATTTCAATAAAAAAAATTAAAATCACTACGCATGTGCAAATGGCCACCAGACTGTTCCGTGCATGCACACCCTTTTCCAAAATGGCGGTGGCAGTATTGCCATCATTTTGGAAAAGGGCAGACACTCTGCAAATGTGCAGTGGCCATTTTGTGCATGCTCAGACCAGCTGCTGCATGTGATTTTTTTTTTTACATTTTAAAGTTTTTTATTATTATTTTTAATACTTTTTAAAAGAAAAAAAATATGAAGACAAACAGGTTTTTAAAGAAAACCAGAAAATGGATGGTTTTTGTTAAATGAAAATGAAAATTAAAACAAAAAAGTTGGGGTGCCTTCTGCACACCCCTATTCAAAACTGCTTTTGTGATTCATATAAAAGTACATTTTAAAACTTACATACTAATTCTGATTTGTAATACTCTCATATTATTATGCTCAATGCTTCACAAGGATCATAATGACACCAATCACTATTGGTTTACATATAGGTCTACTAGAATAAGGGGCCTAGCTACAGATGGGCAGGTGGGGCCGCTGTCCCAGAGCCAAACTTTCAGTGGGGCCTAGTAGGTCCAGCCCCATCGAGACATTAAAATGTCCTATCTTCTGGAGCTGCCTGGCTTCCCCAGTGAGCCAGGAGCTGATGATATGTCTGTCAGGAGCTGTTCCTAGTCCCTGCGAGGAGGGGGAGCTGATTGCAGAGGATCTCATCCCAGGCTTCTCAAAGCAACAGTGAGTGAATGCAGGGTCAACTCCCCAGTGCAGGCGGAAATTGCCCTGCCTCAGCCGTATTGCTCAGTCCCTCTCAGGCTTGTCTCCCTCTCCAGCAGCCACTGCACCTTGCTTCTCCACTGTCCCCATACATTACCTCCGTTCTCCCAGTGCCCCCCTCACCCCCCATTCCCTGGTCTGCTCCATTGCCTTGCTTCAACCCCTGCTCACATGTCCCCGATGTTTCACTGCGTCTCTGTGCTGTGGCCTCCCTTGTGCCTGCCCTAGCCTTCCCCGTCCTGGTGCCCTCCATGCTTTGCCTGCTCCCCCTCCCCCCGCCATTACAATTGGTATGGGGCCCAGTAATTTGACTTATCCTAGGCCCCTACTAAATCTAGCTATGTCACTGACAGGATTTACAGAAACATTGCGGTTTTTTGCATAACAGAGGGAATATTTTTGATAATCATAAGCTTGTCATATTACACAAACCATATTCTTCTGTCACACATAGAATGTTTCTTTTAATGCAAACTAAACTGGCATTTGCTTTGCCTTTTTTGTAACAGCAGCACACTGCTACCTCACGGTTGATCTGTGATCTGCTGTTATCTCCAGATCTTTCTCCATAGTACTGCTGCTAATTCTGTTATGCTACATTGTGTATTCATGCATTTGGTTTCTATTCCTAATTTGTATAACCTTACATTTGTCTTTGCTGAGTTTTATTTCAGCATTTACAGCCCAGTTCTCTAAGTGATCATTTTGAATTTTTATCCTGTCCTCTGAAGTCTTTGCAGTTCCTCTCAGTCGTATGTCATTTGCAACTTCAACTCTTCTTTCCTTCACACAAACCATTAATAAAAACCAATGTCAGACAGAGAAAAACACATCAGCACAGGAGCGAGCTTTGCCTACAATTTAACTAAGAACAAGAGAAATCCCTGAATGAGGGAGCGTTTTAGATAGTTAATATAATACTCTGTGTGTGTGTGTGTGTGTGTGTGTGTATGTACCTTCACATCTATGTAGAATGTGTTGAGACTGGAATGGGGACTTTGCTCACAACTCTAGTGTGGATTAATAAGAGTGTTTATATTATGATTTTTGGTGGAATTAGTTTGTTCTTTAAAGAAGATAATATTCCTTGTGTATTTGCACCAAGGAGCTGCTGTACAATGATAGTCAGGAATTTGCTTACACGTGCATAGAGTGTATTCCCACGTACAGAAAAATGCTGGTATTTCTGAATGCAGGCAATTTAAAAATGTGCTTGCATTTATTCACACCAGCATTTAATTTGTGCATTCAAGCAATTTTAAAGAAAAAAGTGCTGGTTTGCTGTATGTGGGAATGTGCTCATAGATATGTTGGTCACACTTGTACAGACCTGATGCACAAGACTGATTCCCTGTTGCTGTTCATGACCACTTCATGCCACTTCATCCACAGCAGAAAGGCCTACCTGTTTTTCACTGACCCTTTGGGAAAGTGCTCTTGTGTTGATGACGCCTAAGGTGAGAGAATTAAGCTGTCAGTGGCGGAATGAAAGTGGGATAGAAATGTTTTAAATAAATAAATACATAAAATAAAATAAATAAATAAATAAATGTCTCTGACTCTGATCTGGCCACTCTCATTGATGCTTTCATCACCTCAAGATTAGACTATTGTAACGCACTCTACATGGGGGTCCCTTTGGTGATGGTCCGGAGACTTCAGCTGGTGCAGAATGTGGTGGCCCGTCTCCTTGTGGGGACGGGTTGCTGTGAGCACGTTACACCAGTGCTCCAAGCTCTACACTGGCTGCCGATAGTCTTCCAAGCCCAATTCAAAGTGTTGGTGCTTACCTATAAAGCCCTATACGGTCTGGGCCCCTCCTATCTGTGTGACCGCCTCACTCTCCATGCCCTGGATCAACCTCTGCGGTCCACCGGTGACACCCTTCTTGGTGTCCCCTGGGTGGCATGGGGGGTTACAATGGAGAGGGCATTCTCAGTGGCAGCACCCAGGCTGTGGAACTCCCTTGGGTTGAAGCCCGGGTGACCCTGGACCTTGCCACATTTCAGTGACAGTGCAAGACGTGGCTGTTCCGCCGAGCTTTTGGTGAGGGAGGGGGGTAAAGAGGGGTGAGGGTAGGTGGGGAGGATGGGTTTTTTATTTTCTTTTATGCCTCCCATTTATGTACTTTATATATTTTATGTATATTGTTAAATATTTAAATTTTTGTAAGCCAGGAGAGGCAGGATATAAATGGTGTGAAAAAAATGAATTAAATAAACTTGGAAGTAGCCTCACTACAGTGGACAAAGCTATGCCCAAAAAAATGTTTCCAGGACTGCAGCTCAGATTTGCCTAATGTCCAGCCAAACTGTATTTTCTCACCATAAATAAAATGATGCTTTATAGATTTTATCCATCAAATCTAGGTGCTTTCCATTTTTCTCACGATATAATTATGTGAGTCAGCCTATAGAATCTACACAATGGAGCAACATACATTGACACAAAGGTAAGCATGGGACCCCCTTTTATTAGCCACTAAAGACATTACACAAGCCATACAGTTTCCTCCATACATTGTTCAGCACCCAGAACACACACAATAGCATTGAAAAGTCTGGTGACGATATATGGCTATAATTGTACTATTACATTTATACTATTATACTTGTTCTTAATCTGCTGCCAGTTAGTTTCTTAGTGTCTCCTAGTTCTAATATTATTTGAAAGGGTAAACAACAGCTTCCTATTTACGATGGCATAACAATGATGGCTTAAGGGGAGAAGTGGGCAGGGGAGGACGGACAAAGCCAGAGGAGCAAGGGAGAGCAGAGGGGAATATATCTAGGCAGGTGCCCTCTTTTATCTTGCCTCCACTGCTCCCCAAACCAGAGCCTGACTGCAGCAGGAAAGAGGGTGGGCAGAATCAGGATTTGGGAAAAGGACTGTCCGTGTGTGTGCTTGGGGAGGGCAGGGAAAATCAGAGATTATCAGGGTCCAGAGCATGCAACTGCTAACAAAATTCTTCGGTGCCTCTGTGCTTTTTAGTTGCTATAAAAATTGTATAGTTTTTTCCACTGATTCACTAAATCTAAAAACATCACCACTGTAAATTGTCATTGTTTTCTCTAAACTTGAAAACATCACCAATGTAAACTGTGTCCAATTATTCCTGATATTTACAAAATAAATTTCTTTCAGCTGATACAATGGAGTTTTCCCCCAGACAATGGGTCTTGCTTTAGCCCCAACGACCTCGTTTCAATTTTCAAAGGACTTTTGAGGCACCAAATAACTTAACTTGTGCCAAAGTTAACTCAAATGTGAAGCAGAAAAGCAGTTGCATTGAGCCAACTAAGGGTGCAGTCACATGATGCATTTGCTTGGGTAGCCTTATCCTACTCTGGGCAGCCTTACCATGCAATTCAGTGCATCATGTGCCTGACAGCTGCCAGATGTTCACCCCACCATGTGGCAGGGCAGGCAGCTAGCTGCTACATGCTGTGTCATTGGAAAAAGGCTGAGGATGCAGCGTGTAGCAGCCTTACCCAAAATGGGGTACGCCTGGCCAAGGTGTGGTAGCGCGCTGCTGCTGGTATTCCCAGTCCCTATCTGCCCTACTGCACTGCGAGGTCCACTGCGGGGCTTTGAGTGGCAGGTACTAGCTCCAGCCCTGTGGGGCGAGATAGTGGGCGGGCTGGGGGAGGAGGGTGGGGCAGGGCTTGGTGCCTGCTCATGTGACTGGCACCTCGGCCTAGCATGGGGTGTGACGGGATGGCTGGCAGCAGCCCACCCACCCTGGAGAGGGAGGGGGTTACCGTCTGTCCTGCTCCCTGCACTGACCCCCAAAGTGTGGCAGCAGCGACACATGGGGTGCATGGGGATTGAGTCCACCACAGCTTGTTTCTAGAGACACAGGATCCTCCCCAAACAGGTCATCCCCCCATACTTGGCAAAGCCATGTGAAATATGGGCCAGTGGGCATTAGGGAGCCGGAGCGGGGGTAAGGCCAAGCCACCATGGAGCCTAGGGAAATGGAGCTCGCTCAGGTAGAAACCAGCCTGACCTAGGAGGAGTTGATTAAATGGAGAGAGCCCTCACTAAGCATGGGGCCGTTAAGAAAGGGTATCCTCCCTGTTTTGAGAAACCACTGGTGAATAGAGCCCAGGTTAGCAACAGCCCCAAAGGCATGGAAGATTAGTATCCCTCACAGAAGCCAACCCCCCCAAGCACCATCAAGGAAATGCAAAGGGATGTCGCCCATTAACCTTAGACAAACCCGCCCCTCCTCCCAAATCACCGGAAAGCCCTTGTCCAATTCATGCCCAGGTGTGTCTCCTTTTGCCCCATGGCTCTCGTATGCATCTTCCCTTTTGGTGCACCTAGATACCTACCCAGATATGTTGGTGGGTCATTTATGTTTTCCTTTGTCCCATGACTCCCATATGAAGATTCCCTTTGTCCTCCCTGTGCACCTTTTGTGACACCCCTGAGCCTATCCCAACTGTATGATCCTGAACCCTATAACTGCTCCTCCCCTTCCCTCCAAAGACTGAGAAAGCTTTGGATGCAGACACGTGCGGGTGTCTCTGTGTGTGCCTGTATCTTAAGGGGTCTCCCAGACTTTGGTCTGACCCTTCCCTTCAACCCCCGAACTTCGCTGGATCCACGAGCTGCCTGTCCCCTTTTCAACCGGCAAGGAGAGGTAACCACAGGTCCAGACTTCCCTTCTCTCTCTCTCTCTCTCTCTCTCTCTCTCTCTCTCTCTCTCTCTCTCCCCACCTTTAGGAATAAGTGCANTGTGTGTGTGTGTACCTTATGGTGTGCTCTCCTTGATTCCCCAGTTTAAATAAACATTTCTTTGTTTTATTGAACACCTGTCTCTCTCTCCTTCCTTACTTTTTGGGGGAGGGTACCCAAACTGACTGTAGCACGTATCTGTCCTCAGACTGATCCTTGGGATACGCAGGGACCCCTAGTTTAATGAATTTGGCTAATTCCCCTAAACTGAAGAAACAGTGAATATTGGGGTACCCAACCCCCCCAATAGTCACGAGTGAGAGGGGGTCTCCTGTTAACAAGTTCATGTGGAGGCACCCTAACTCTATCTACTTGTGGCTGAACTACAGATAAGTTTAGGAGGGGGAAAAAACAAGTTCTTCAGAAGAAGAAGGAGACCAGTTATATATAATATTATCTCCTTTTTTGATTGTGTTACTAGTTTAGTAGAACATGGGGACACCGTGGACGTAATATAGCTTGATTACAGTAAGGCATTTGACGAAGTCCCCATAATATCCTTGCTGAGAAGTTGGTAAAATGTGGACTAGATGATAATACCATTAAGTGGATTTACAGCTGGTTAAAGAACCATACTCAAAGAGTGCTCATCAATAGCTCCTCATCAATCTGGAGCTCAACACCCCGTTGAGCGGGGTGCCACAGGGCTCTGTCCTGGGCCCAGTACTGTTCAACATCTTTATTAATGACTTGGATGAGGAAGTAGAGGGAATGCTTATTAAATCTGCGGATGACACAAAATTAGGTGGGATAGCAACACCTTACAAGACAGAAATAAAATTCAAAATGATCTTGATAAGTTGAAAACTGGGCTGAAACTAACAAAATGAAGTTCAACAGAGATAAATATAAAGTTCTGCATTTAGGTAGGAAAAATCAGATACACAAATACAGGGTGGGGGATACCTGGTTTGGCAGCAATACATGTGAAAAGGATCTGGGGATTGTAGTTGATCACAAACTAAGCAAGAGTCAGCAGTGTGATGCAACCACAAAAAAAGGCTAATGCAGTTTAGGCTGCTTTAACAGAAGCATCGTGTTTCCAAGTCACGAGAGCTACTAACAGTTCCACTCTATTCTACACTGGTCAGACCTCATCTGGAGTACTGTGTCCAGTCCTGGGCATCACACTTTAAGAAGGACATTGCCAAATTGGAACGGGTTCAGAGAAGAGCAACAAAGATGGTCAGGGATCTGGAAACTAAGTCCTATGAGGAAAGGTTGAAGGAGCTGGGTATGTTTAGCCTGGAGATGACTAAGTACTATGATAGCAGTGTTCCACTACCTGGAGTGCTGTCACAAAAAGGATGGCAAAGATTTGCTCTCTCTTGCCTCTGAAGGCAAGATTAGAAATAATGGGCTCAAATTACAAAAAGCAGATTTCAGTTAAATGTTAGGAAGAACTTCCTAATAGCAAGAGCTGTTCAACAGTGGAACAAATTGCTAGGGAGGTGGTGGGCTCTCCTTTGCTGGAGGTTTTCAAACAGAGGCTGGACAGCCATTTGTCGGGGATGCTGTAGCTGCGGATTTCCTGCACTGAGCAGGGGGTTGGACTAGATGACCTCTGAGATCCCTTATTATTCTATGTGCACTTAGAAAAATTATGCAGTGTGGTTTATCCCTATGTAGCTACATTAGTGCTGTGTGTTTTGGGATTGAGTAAGTTCTTTCCCCTGTATGGCATGCATCTTTTGCATGACTGTCAAAAAGGAGTCACTTTATAAACGCTGTCTGACCTTGATTTCATGGAATAAGCTGATACACATTGAAAATACAGTCAGTAAATGAACTTCAACTTAACAAAGAAGTGCAGAAATGTAGAAACCAAAGCTGAAATGGATGCACATTTTATATTATATTATTATTAATATTTTATTTAAAAAATTAATACCCTGACCCCTCCTGCCTAGGCAGCCCGGGGCAGTGTATAATATAAAATATAAATATAAATACAATTAAAACAAATAACTTCATACAGGTCATAAACAACTCCCCCCCCCCATCCAACCCCAACCCTCCCACTACCCACTTCCCCCACCAAAATCCTGGTGGAACAACCAGGTTGTATATATAGCGCCAGCAGTGTACTTGGCACTATACAGTTAGTAGTTAAACAGGTCCCTACCCCAGGAGACTTACAATCTAAGAGAGACAAGGAAGGGGGGGGGCAAGGGAGACACAAGGATACATTAACGAGGTTGCAGGCGCACGTGCTTAACATAGGTCGCCTTTAGACGAGGGCGCCAAAGGCGCCTCCGGAGCTACGCGTTAAGAGAGAAGCCACGCTGCTGGAAGTGAGGTGCTCCTCGTTGCCGGCAATGGCGGTGGCTGGAGACATGGCGCTTTGCAGAAGCGCGTTCTGGAGACCTGAAAATTGAGGTCTCCAGAATGCACCTCTGCAAAGTGCCGCGTCTCCAGCTGCCGCCGTTGCCGGCAATGGGGAGCATGTCACTTCCAGCAGTGTGGCGCGGCTTCTCTTTTAATGCGCGGCTCTGGAGGCGCTTTTCAGCGCCCTCGTCTAAAAGCGGTGATAGTTACAGGGTGGAGAATCTTTTCACTCATGAGGAGCCAGGGAAAGCCTGATGGAAGTGGTAGGTTTTCAGGAGGGACTTTCAACGAAAACAAATGAAAGCAAACTAATATCGTTTGCTTATTCATTCCTTTTTGGATCTTCAGATACTAAAGCAAATGGAACTCCATTTTCATTGCCCAACTGCTCTGACAGTTAGGAAGTTGTTTCAGATATTTAACTGAAATCCACCTAGCTGTAATTTAATCCAGTGTCACTTGTTCTATCTTCTGTAGCAACGTAAAACAAATGTTCTCTATCTTTCCCGTGACAACCTTAGAGCTATATGAAAACTGCTATCATGTTCCTCCTCAGTCTTATTTTCTTCAGGCTGATCACACCCAGTACCGCCAGCCTTTCATCACATGTCTTGCATTCTAACTCCTTTTCTCCCCTGCTCTCCTCTGAATCCTCTCCAATTTATTGATATTCTTCTTGAAGTGGGCGCCACCAGACCTGAACACCATATTCCAGGAGCTGAGTAAAGTGGCACCATTCCTTCCCTTATCATGGATACGAAGCATCTGCAAATGAAGCTCAAACTGACATTTGCCTTTGTTGCAACTTTCACATTGACTCGTGTTTCTTTTGTGATCTACTTTCCCCGGTCTCACCTTTCCTCCCTTCATCTCCGTCCAAAACTCTGCTGCCAGGGTCATCTACCTCGCCAGTCGCTTCGACCATGTGCAGTCCCTCCTCTCTTCGCTTCACTGGCTTCCCCTTCCTGAACGAATCCTGCACAAGCTCCTAGTCTTCACCTATAAAGCTCTTCACAACCTNTTATCGGTATCGATATTGATATCATTTTTGTTATCGGTATCGATATTTGTTATTGATATTGGTACCATTTCAGACAAATATTTTATTTTTGGTATCAGTATAATTGATTTCTGTGCAGAACTAATATTTATTTCAATCTAAGGGAATCGGGAAGGGGAAAGGAAAACTATCTATTGTCTAATCAATTATCTATAAAACTATTCTAATCTAATCTGTAATATATATATGTATCTAATCTATACTACCTATCTCTATATAATGTACAGCAGGGAGAAGGGCAGGGAAAGGGAGAAGGTAAAATGTAGGGAATGAGGAAGGAAAGGTATTGGTGGGAATACCTAATAAATAAATAAATAAATAAATAAATAATGCAATGAGGACTAGGGAGGATTTTTTATGTGCAATCACCACAGTTCTGAAAACACAACCTGACAAGCAGAGCTCTCACAGAACGGAGAGAAAAAACCTGGGCAACACCCTCCCCCTGAGTCCCCCCTGATTGGTTGTGGGAGACAGCAGCCATTGAGCAATCACATAGTCCCATGAGACTGCTGGGGCCTGCTTGCGCTGCTCATTGGCCAGGGATACATCCATCAGCTACTAATGAGCTGCTTGCCCCTCCCAACACAGGCAAAGTTCAAGAGTTCAACCCTGTTAAGACTCAGAGAAGTCTGCTCCCTCCTCCCCTTTCTACATTTTCCCTCCAAAACCCAACTGCCACAGCACTAATAATAATGACAATGATAACGACATTGTTGTTTTTGTTTCTTATAGTTTTTGTTATCATTTTTATCATTTTTAGTATTGTTTTTGGTATCGTTTTTGATATCGATATTGGTATTAATATCGCTATTGGTATTGATATCGTTACCGTTACTGGTATTCTTGGTTGTCATTTTTGGTATTCTTGGTTGTCGTTTTCATTATCGTTGTCGTTATTCTCGGTTGTTGTTTTCATTGCAATAACGAAAACAACAATTTTTGTTATCATTAGTGTAATAATGAAAACGACATGCACACCCCTAGGGCATGCTCTCTCTGCTTCCACAGCCCCTCAGAGGCTCAGGTGACAGAAATGGTAGCTCGGTTTCTCTTGTTCCTGATGAAGCGCCATGGGACACTCCCCCACCCCAGGCAGCCACTTCTGGCAAGAGTCACGGTACATGTGCCCATGAGCCATATGTGTTCCCAAGCCACCCTTTATCCACCTCTGCCATTCATTTATTTTAGGGCATTTAGTGGTCTGTAAGTTGAATACTGAGGGAAAATCTCAAAATGTAATGAATCCTACAGCTGCGTAGAGCAAAATTCACCCACCAGCTTTGGAAATTGTTATAGATCTCAGAATTCCTCTAGGCAAACTAGGTTTGTTGAAGTCTTAGATGATCTTAAGGCCATTCTGAGTTCATGTTATGGTATGACATGTAAACCCTGCCCATTTCTTTACTAGTTTACTTTATTAGTGTTATTTTCAGTACTTCTGAAAACTTAAAACCTTCAATGGACCAGAACAATCTTGTCTCCTGAATAAGATTTTTACAAATTAAATCTGGAGAGGAAAGAAGAAACCTATGTTTTCTAGACTGACTGCACAGAGATGAGACTCTCTCCAGCAGAGATGAAACGGGTAGTGCATTTGCCACCTGTGAGCAATACTCATATTTTCAAGTAATCTATTCAGTGCCTGATCAGTACCCAAGTATTCCTTTGTGCACCCAGTTACCAAAACTCAGAAAAATCAGAATGGGAATTCAGAAAAATGGTATTGGAAGTCGAAAACGTGGCACTGGAAGTAAAAAGATCAGAACAAAATACAGTAAACTGGTAAACTGAGTAGCCTTTCAGGCATTAATTGGGTATCAATTAATGTGCAACGTTACTGGGTCAGGTCGAGTACTGTGATTCTCATGACTATACCCGTCTTTTTGTGGATCTTTTGTTTGTGTGGGTACTCGTTTCTCCTGTGTGTACATGGTACTCTACAAGAAAGTTTGAGAGCTGACAGTGGCCCTAAAGGTTTGGGAACTGATGTCATGTAACTGATATTACTCTGGCTGCATTGAAGACTACAGTACTAAGGCGTGTTCTCTATAATGTATCAGGTAGCTATTATTACATCTACTCTTTAGTTATAAATTCAAGCAACAGGACTTCCACCAGTTTTTTTGCGAGATAGTGTACAGTCTATTCACACTTACTTTCAGGAAGTTTTTCCCTTCGTTTAAGCCTGATTTCTCTTTTTTGAAGTTAAACCATATTATACGTCTGAAACTGTAATGTTTGAGGCATGTAAAAACATTGATTCTGTACATGTGCTCTGAAATAATATATTCACAATGGTATGTACTAGGGATGGGCGAACGCGGTTCGGCAGTTCGGTGTTCGACCCGAACTCGGCCTGTTCGGACAACCGAACACGAACACGAACACAAACGCACCAAACGGACCGAACACCGAACACCAAAATGGCAAACACACCGAACGGAACCGAACACCGAACTACGAAATGGCCGAACACACCGAATGGAACCGAACACCGAACTACAAAATGGCCGAACTGTTCGTTCAATTCGAATCGCGTTCGGTTGTGTTCGGGTGGCTAAAACATGGTCTTCTGTCAGGTCACTGGAAGGCCAAATGTAGCAGGGAGGGGGAAGTCATTTGACTCAGCTAGGAGCAGACTTCCAGGCACCAGGGGTGGAGGGTGGAGAGTGGCTTGGAGTAGCAGCCAGCCTGATGAATCACCATCTCTTTTCGCCTCAGACCACTGGCTTGGCAGTCTATGATTGGCCACGGGCTAGGCTGCACGGAGCCAATGGGGCTGATTTGAGGCGGGCGCAGCAAGAAACAAAACTGTCTGCCTCCCCCCTTCCCAATACCTTCTGAGCTAGTCACTGTTCCTGAGCAGCAGGCGTTTCAGAAGGCTCCCTCACCCAGCATTTTCCAGCTCCCCAATCCATTGCCATCCTCCTCCTATTTCACCCATCCAACCCATCTACCCCCATATTCTCATTTATTTACATTAGCTTTGATAGATTTAGTTGTTATTTTTTGTTTTTATCCCTCCCTGTGTTCAATCTTCAATCTTCCTCCTTCCCTCCCCCCTCCATTGAATATTCCCTCCCCATTCCCTTCCCCTGTTTTTTTGATTCATTAGAGTAGTAGTATATATTATTAATTTATAGATTGATTTAGGTTTCATTTCAGTTTTGTACCCCTCCTTGTCTTGTTTGTGATTGCCCCCCTAACCCCCATCCCATATATTCAATTCATAGGTAGAGATAGATAGGATTAGGTCGATACATTTTTGTTTGAGTAGTTTAGTTTAAGGTTTACTGATAGAGTGAGTTTACTGTGATTCAGCTTTAGGGTTTGTTGGAGTTATTCATAGCATTTAGAAATTTAGAATACATTTATTAGTTAGGTAGTTAGTTAGTTATTAGTGTAGATATAATATTTGATAAAAAATTCAATAAATTTTTTTTAAAAAATTATATATTAAAAAAAACATTGTTTTTTTCGGGCCGAACGGCCGAACGCGAACGCACGAACCACCCGAACACCGAACGACCGAAAACGAACGCACAACCCGATGGCGAACGAACCGAACGGCCGAACACGAATGTACGACCTGTCCGAACAACCGAACACGAACGGCCGACACACGAACGGCCGAACCGAACGGGCGAACACGAACGCGAGGTACGACCGAACAACCGAACATGAACACACGAACCGAACGCGGCCGAACCGAACGGCCGAACGCGAACACACGAACCGATCGTGGCCGAACCGAACGGCCGAACGCGAACACACGAACCGATCGTGGCCGAACCGAACGGCCGAACACGAACCGCGATCTGTTCGCCCATGCCTAGTATGTACCATCATGTTAGTTAAACCCCAGTTTCCCTAATATAGCATCCACTGATACTTCACTGGAATGATGGCAACATGTTTTATGAGTATTTGACTAAGGCTTAAACATAAAAACAAAATAACTGGAACCTGCCCTCCCTTTATACATTCTCTTAAGACACGGTGGTTCTGTACAAAGGTTTATCTCAATTTTCTTCACCCTGAAGACTCCCCCCTAAAACCTCAGATAATATCTTGACAGGGTTTTCATTGACATTCTTTCCTCAAGTTCAAAATGATGATGATGGCACAATTTATGGTTTCTTGGAAACCTAGGGAAAACACATGCATACAAAACAGAGCATTCGCTGGCTAAACAATGCAGATGCTTGGGAGAGAGTAGTAAAGCTTCCATTCTTTTTGGTAAGAAAGGAGCTGATCTATGTATCAATAAAAGCATGAGTCTCAACATGATCTCAGGGTTCAGTGGTTTTGATACTTTCTCAAGAGGAAGTCTTTTAAATGATGTGCTGTATCATTTCTATAGGGTTTTAAACATTTTTTTTCAAAAGAAGTCCCGGGTTTTCTAGATTTTACTGTGATCTATCGAGTTACCTGTCTATCTGTCTGTCCCCATTCCACAAGAGAGGAATTAATGCAGACATATATATGTTTGTCTATATGACCAATTACAAATGGAACACGCCCACCCACCCGACTGCCCGTCTGAAGGCGGGGTGGGTGGATGCGCACTCCCATGACCCATGCACCGCCCATTCATGCCCCTGCACGGAGCATCAGGGAAAATCCAGAATATTCTGTGCAGGGGCAGGAGTAGGCAGTGCATGGGTAGGGGCACACACCCAATACTCACCCATCCCAGTCTGTGACCCTTTTCACATGAGATTCCCCCCCCACCCTGTCTCTTATACACATCTAGATGTGTATAAGAGACAGGGAGTAGGCAGTGCATGGGTAGGGGCACACACCCAATACTCACCCATCCCAGTCTGTGACCCTTTTCACATGAGATTCCCCCCACCCACCTATGCTCCACCCACCTCCACCCATTGCCCATGCACAGTGGCATTGGGGACAACGGAGGTGCCTCCGTACATGGAGCTGGGTGGAGGAGGGTGTGCGTCCATGTACCGGGCCGCACCCATGCCGCACAACCACTGCCGCCTCCATCTATCCCCTATGGACTGCAGTGCCTCTGCGGTCCATTTAAAAAGGGCCTTTGTAAATCACTACTACCCACTCACCGAAGATGCATGTATACTCCAAGCTGCGCACATGGACTCACCATCCAGTCGTTACCGTTTAACCCAGCCGTGACCTATGTGGTGAAGGTCTTTAAGTTTTATCAATTTATCCTCTGCCTAAAATGCTTGGTTCCTTTAAAGAATATAAGGCAGTGGCTCTCAGTCTTACCTGTGTGGCTCCACTTTGAGGCTTAAATATCACCCCAGCAACAGAGACAACACAAACTATATCAAATACCCATCAGCTTGTGACCACATCCTGAGGTCAAGTCATGCAGCACTCCCACATGGGGTCCCAACACACACTTTGACCTAGGGAACTTGACCTAGGGAAAGGATGAACAAACATACCCATATCTTATGGATCTGCCTTAATTGCTCTCTCATTCTACCCCATCACTCACAGGGGCTTGCTTCTAATGCAAGTAAAAACCATTGCAGCCATGGTCTTTTTGTTTTGTGCATGCCCATTTAATTCCACATTTCAACAGAGCATCTTGGTTAATACCTCAGATTATAGAAAGGAGCTAACTTGATAGCTCGCCAATTTTTAATAAGATTTATAGGCTGCAGTCCTGAATAGTTCACATGATGTTAACAAACGTATGGTGCATCTGCCTTCGGGGCTCTTTGTTCTCGGCAGCTGTTTCTCACTCCCTTTTCTGCATTAAGCTCAGTGTTACAACATAAACTTCAAAACACATTCCTTTGTTGCCTCTAGCTCCTGCGGCCAGATCCCTAGATGCTGCAAGCCAGCAAATCTCCATTGAAATCTGTGTGGGATCCACAGTTCTCAGAGAGTATAATTTAGCAGAACTTTAAGGTCCAGTGTGCTTTGTTTTTTTCTTAAGGCACCTAAACAAAAAGGTTCATGTTTTCATGCTTAAAGCTTCTTGTACAGTTTATCCAAAACAGGTAAACGATACTCTTGGCTGTTTATCCAAAAGTGTCAGGAATCAGAATGGGTTTTGTGCCATTTTCCATTGTTCTGTCTTTCTTCCTCTCAACTCCAGTAAATCTTGTAGAAACCAAGGACTCTGAATGCCCTGTAAAATGAAATAGAACAAAGTTTGGGTTCTATCCAGCATGCAGGAAATGCTACATTAGTCAGATATAGTTAAGTTACTGACATGGAAACGAAAATAAAAAGGGGTTGAAGGAGCTCTTCACTGTGCATTCATGCTGAAATGAGTAAAAAAGCATGGAGGACAGAAGAGAGACATTTTTAATTTTGGCCCCCTACAACTCCAGACAGTGCACCAAGTAACAAACCTCTGATGCAGCTCCTGGCTCTGTGATTTCAAAATGGCCACCACATTGTCCACTGCTGTGGAGCAGACTTCTGGGTTGGTGGGCAGTGCAATTATGTCATGACGCAGATGCCCTCCACCAATCAGGATGCTCACACACAGGAGGAAGGGGTGGGGCTAGGCCTGGCAGGTGTCCCTTATTTTAAGGGATGTTCTTTGTTTGAAGGGAACATCCCTTCTTCCAGAGCTTTACAACTCCATAGAATATAATGGACATTCCTTATTTATATAATAGATGTCCCTTATACTGAACTCCACAACTCCACTGAACATAGAACATTGGAGTACGATGCCCCTTGTTTCAGTATCCCTCAGCTCTGCCGTGTTCCTTATTTTTGAAATGTTGATCTGGTAACCCAACATGGGGCAGCCAATTTGAAATCCCAGATTCAGAGATCAGAATGGAGGTGTGGTAGTGGTGGTTGTAGCCGCTGCAGAGGACACAGGAAAGGAAACAACATTAAGAACGGGGCTGCCCACTAGATCCCCAGCAGCAAAGCAGTCCCTTGTGGCTATTGCTTATCCAGTCTGTGTGAAGGAGCCAACTGACCAACCTGCTGAGGAGCACAGAGCAGGACTCTGTTGAACCCACCATGTCCACAGTCACCTCAGCTACTACCACCATTGTTTCTGCCTGAGACAAGGAGTGAGAGGGGCTTGGTCACTGGGCTAGTAGAGGTTTTCTGTGCTTGGTGTACTGTGATTCTAAAGGCAAGTCTCAACCTGGTTTTCTTGCTTCTTCATATTTCCTGCTGCAAATAAATTAGACTGCCTCACTCACAGCAAAATAGACAATTTTTAAAATCATCATTGTCCAGCAGTGAGCCTATATTGCTAACTGTACCTGATCTTGCACGTGGAGCTCCATTTGAAGTTAATAGTAGTTCCATGTGCTGTGCTGGATTTGGGCCGCTGCTATTAGGAATGATCATTTTCAGTATTTGAAAATTCAGCGAATGCAAGAGATTATTCCTTGTGCTGTGTCTGCACAATTTGAATATGAAGAAAGCGACAGGAGATGACAAGCAGATGGTAATTTACAGTCTAGTTTTCATGTGCATAATGTAATTCAGAGTTTTCCATAATTCTCCCCTTTCCAGCTAGGAAGATAATTTTATAACAAGCAAGATAAACCTGAGTGTCTTGCAAGAGTACATATCACAAGCTATCACCCTGTTCCTCTTTAAACAAAATCTTACTGTGAACAATCCTTGCCAGAAGTTAAACAATAATGGTTGTTCCTTCTGCCTAGATCCTCCTTGGCTAGTGCCAAGCACAATATAGCTTACTTACCCTGCCCAGGAAGAAAGATTTTCAACACAGTTATATCTTCACAGAGAAATGTTTAATAAAATGCTTCTATTATTTATCTTTGTTCGCTAGGGGAAATGCTTTCTCTCTCAGGGAGATCTTACCTCATGCAGATCAGCAGTGAACTTGTGTTTCTCCTAATTTTCCACTAGAGACCTCCATCAGTTCTTACAACTTGTTGTTTTGTACTTCTTTTTACTGGGTGTTACTCTAAAAAGCTAATGAGGATATGGTTTGGCAATGGTCCTAGGGGAAAGGTGGAGTTATAAGTCAAAGGAAAATGATTCTGTGAATATATATTTTGTTTTCTCAGACAAATTGAAGCTTATCCAAACAGGTGTGTTGTGAGAAACTGAGGAGGAAGGGATTTCTAGGCCTTAAAGCAATACCACAAAGATGGCATGCCTGATAGAAAATGAGCGTCGAGAGATTTTATAACATCCAACCATGTGAGAAAAAAAAGATGGCTTCCCTTTCCGACAGTCATTTGTGGTTGCTTCTTAAAGTGAAGAGTCGTTTACAAAATAATTGTGGCACAGTCTTGTTTACTTTTGTTTCCCTTATTGCAGAAGTCCCTGGCTATCTTCAGAAAACATCTACAACACATACATGGATGTGAGGCAACCTGCACCATTTTACACCACTGAATCGAGGATTGGGTGCCTGCCTAGTTTAAACAAAATGCCAATGAAAGCACTGAGTCAGGGAAGCCTAAAGAGGGCAGACATAGGCAGTCTGCATTAAAAATGCTTTGCCAGTTTTTGGAAGTGATTTCACCCTCTTAGCTTAAGTTCTGCCAAATATTTGGATAATTTGAACCATTTTTCTGGTGCAAGGTTTGATCTGATAGACTGTAAACAAGTCTCTAATAATTAGGCATTAAGGTGAGACTTTCATGGGAGTGGATGAATTTATATCTGCCTACTGAGGACTTCTTGCATTTTCTTCTGAAGCTTTGGGTTCAAGCTGCCATTGGAGATAGGAGACCATGGACCATGACTCCAGTCCAATATGACAACTTATATTTCTTTCAACAGCAACATTTTCTCTTGATTGAAACTGTGTTCATGTCAATCTCACCAACACAAAACCTATACTATACAGAGGCCCTTTTCTAAAGAGTGCGGGTGCGTGGGGGATGGGTGGGCGGCGCGGTGGATGGGGGGTGCATGGGGGTGCATTCCCACGGACCCCCACCCACCTCCACCCATCTCCATGCATGGAGCATCAGGCACTGGTGCCCGTTGCTCCATGCATGGGTGATTGGTGGAGGTGGGTGGAGTGTGGGAGCGCACACGCACTCCCACCCACCACCTACGGCATTCCCACAGGTGCCCACTGATCGCCCCCACA
The DNA here is from genome assembly GCA_003113815.1 of Sphenodon punctatus. Classification (NCBI taxonomy): domain Eukaryota; kingdom Metazoa; phylum Chordata; class Lepidosauria; order Sphenodontia; family Sphenodontidae; genus Sphenodon; species Sphenodon punctatus. Next base: position 18,831 of record QEPC01004600.1, on the reverse strand, counting down.
CCCGCCGCAGTGTTTGCATGGGAGGGGGGTGTCCATGTGAAAACAGTCTAAGTGAAAGCTCAGGTAGCAACCAAATGGCTACCCAGTACCTGGAATACAGCACAAAGCACCCAAAGTTAGTAATGTATTATTCCTATGGTGGTTTCATTCTCCCAACTTATTCCTGTCATTGTAGCTGTTTCTTATATAAAAGGTGCAAGATGTTAAACTATTGTGGGTATATACTCCTACTAGTCTCAAATCAGCAGGGTGTCAGTATATAATCCGGCAACTAATTAAATCAAGAAAGTATAAGTAATACAACATACTTGGTTCAATACATTTCTGGCAAAGAAAGCCTGAGCAGTTAATAGCTGACTGCCAAAGAATAATTGGTACCATTTCATATTTATACTATAGGTACAGAATTGCTAACTTTTAAATATAAAAAGCAGAATTAGTCAAATTAGAAAGGAGATGTATATTCTCAGGTTCTACTTCTTTGTTATTAATTGCCTTAAGTGTGATAAGTGCTGAAAAAGATACAAAGATAAAGGTGACCTGTGACCCCAAATTCTTATAATCTAGAAAAAGATATTGACCATGTTCCTGCAAGCATTCATAAACAAGTGCAACCAGATGAGCTGCATGGGCCCGATCCCTGCGCAGCCCCATGGTGGGCAATCAGCCCCGCCACACTGTGGAGCCAGTACAGGGAACTGGCCCCATGATGAGCATGGGGAAGCCGGGTGGCTCAGCCCGTTTTGGAGCGGAGCTACAACCCATAGGCAGGGCCTTATGGTCCTGCCCTGCCTGCCTCCCCTGATCCTGGCTGTGATGTGATCATGTGCGACAGAAACTACCTCCTGTGCTCATGACCCGCAGCCTTGCTCTGAGTGTGGTGGTCTGGGGCAAGCGTGCTTGGCCACACAGGTTGCCCCACCTTGGACAACCTTACCCCATTCGGGGGGTGGGGGGGAGAACTGCTCCTTAATGCGTCCTCAGAATTTCCCAAGGATGTGTTGCAGAACAGCCGCTGCTTCCCCCACAACAGGGTGGGGCAAACATCTGGCAGGCCCTGGATACATGAGCCACTGCATTACGTGGCTCATTTGCCCAGGGAGAGTTAAGGCTACCCAAAGAGTGATAGCCTCCCCAGCCCATCTCATGTGGGTGCACCCATGAATATCTTTATGTCCATTTAGCTGAATGGGACTAATCACAGGGGTAATGCTAAGTGTTTGCGGGGTTAGGCCACAGAGAAACCAGGATGAACTAGAAGTTTCAGAAGGCGGGGAATAATTAAAGCTGTTTTTTCATAGCTGTTATAAACCCAAGTAAATATCCAATGGAGTAGTTAGGCAGTGGTGCTTCTTCTTTGAATCCCATTGAGAATCTTCCTGGGAGGCATTAGTCATAGTGGTTTCCTCAATTAGAATTCAGTGCCATAAAGTGATGAGCACTCCCTGAGGTACTGAGAACACCCTGCTTGCACTGGCTTGTAAGAACTTCGGAGGAGCCTTCTCAGAATCTATGACCCAGGTCATTCCATTCTGAAACACACACATTTGCATTTACCGGCAGGATCTCATCTGAGAAGCATCTGGGCTGTGTCTTCCAATGCAGGCATGCAAATCGAAAGTTAAACCTGTCTCTCCAGCCTTGATTGATAATGTTGTACCTGGGTGTTCCAGAGGTCTCACACACTACAGCAGCATAGCTTAAGTTAAGGTTGGCAGCAGGCCAAGTGTTTTTGCTTTGGTTCAGCTTAAACAACACTCTCCATGCTGATTCCACATCTGTTTTCTTCTGTGCTAATGGCCATGGGTTTTACTCACCCTGACTTTTTATTCAGGCTACTTTGCAATCTACAGCTTAGTGATCCAGCCAATGATAATGATAGGAGATAATGTTTATAGGAGAAAACCCAAACCCTTAATCTTGGCTCAAGTGCGGAGCATGCTGCCAGCAGTTCATGCACTAAGAAAGGAAGCCCTAGCCACTTGAGCAGTCATTCCATTTGGCAAGAAGCCTGATGAAACTGCTTTTGTTTTGTTGAAAAGGTTGACCTGCAAAGACCTGCTAAAACACACTGCAGTGAGATGCTGCGTGTGATGCTTTCAGATAGCAGTAAATACAGGGATGTGTACACACCATTACATCTACATAACTCCATCCCTTTGCCATTGCTTGGGAAAGCCAGCAGAGCATATGCTGTAGTGGCTGCAATATCATTTGTTGTATATTTGCATGTGCCGCATTGTGGATGGAGCCATTGGCTGTTTATGCTGATTTCTGTCAAAGCTTGCTCAATCTTGTGATGATTCCACCCTCCACTCCCTCTCATTTTTCATAATCATCTAACTTCTCGTGCACTCTTGCTAAGAATATTATTGCAGCATCTGGCATGCTAGCTAAGAAACACTTTGATCTCAGTGCCTACACTACCTTCTTCTGCACCGGATGCCTCAAGAATATTGGGTATCAGTATCAGGTTGCCATAAGCAGGGACACATGAACATGTTGATAGTGTCATATTGGACAGCCTTATAGGTGTCTCCAACATGACTCTAGACTAGAGGTGGAGAACCATTTCCACTTTGACAATTAGTACAAGTTCTGCAGCCCAGATAGGGCATGAGGGTGCTTAATCATTAAGGATGGGCATTTCAGTTTTGGATGAATCCCAAACTGCCCATAACAGGCCAGATTTGGATTAATCTGAAGCAGGCCGTAATTGGCTTGCCATTTACAGATCCTAAATTTTGGACCTGTATTTCCCCCCAAACCCATCCCCGTGGCCCTGGAGTGCTATGGCCTCAGAGATTGAAGCACCGCCGCTGCTGTGGGAGCTCTGGCAGACTTCCTTGATTCAGCGTCCTTCCTCCTCCAGATCGTGCATGTGCAAAATGGCTGCCGCCCTTAACAAAAACGGGGTGGGGGTGGGGAAAATGGGCCCAAGAGGGTGGGGGGAACTTTAATTCCAGGCTGGTTGCCCTTTTCCAAAATGGCATCGGTGCTGCCAGTGCCATTTTGGAAAAGGGTGGCCTATGCACAGAATGACCTGGTGGTCATTTTGCCCATGCACAAGAGTGTTATTTTTAAAAAATAATTGTATAGGTCAGGGTGAGGGACTCATTAGGATGGTCTGCCTTCAGAGACTTATGGATCCAACTGGTTTCCAGAACTCTCTGGGGGATCTACTTATTGTCCTTGATAGCTATTCTGTCAATGACCTGGTTGCTTTATGGAATGACATCTTGACCATGGTTGGTCACTGACCAACCTCATCACCAAAAGGGAGGGACCGGAAGCGATCCTTCAGTTCCTGGAAGGCCTACAAAAGGACTGAAGCACTTTGGAGCACCACAGGAGTCAGACCCGCTGCTGCTGCCACTGGACCCAGGGCCACCAGGTAGGTCGATCCCTGGGGTGTTTTTTTTGTAAAAATTTTTTTACCAGGGTGGGAGGGGGAGTAAGCCCCAGCGCCCCTTCCACCTGCACAGCCTGGAGGGGGTGGGTGGAGTGAAAACTGGGTTCCCCCTCCATCCCCCACCCAAACAGGTTCGAAATCCAAACTTTGTTCAGCCAGTTTGGGCAGGGGGCAGTTTGGGTTCGGGGCGTTCACGAATGGCCTGAACACCCTGAGTTCAGGCTGAACCCCGAACCCCCAAACTCTGTTCGCATGTCCTTAGTGATGAGAGGCCTGGTTAATCCGGTCTGCCTTTGCCCAGAAATGGAGTCACTGAATGCCTGGTTTGACATTTTTATTAACTACTTTGCAGACAAAATCGCTCGTATTCACCATGACTTAGATGGTGCCAGTTTTTCTGTAGAAACAGAGTTTGGAGTTATGGTTGCTCAGTCTTGTCCTGTTTATATAGATCAGTTTCAGTCGGTTTCAGCCACCAATGCAGGGGAAGTGCTTGGGGCAATGAGGGCAATCAGTTGTGAATTAGATCACAACTTATTGAGTGGTTCCGCTCCTTTCTTCCAAGGAGGTTCGAGAGAGTGGTGATGGGTAATTGCTTATCATTCTCTCAGGACCTCCCCTGTGGGTTCTATTCTGTCTCCCCTCTTGTTCATCATGGATATGAGGCTGCTGGGTGAGATCATTCAGAGGTTTGGGGTGAAGTGCCATCAGTATGCTGATGACACTCAGTTCTACTTTTCCTTTTCATATGACCCAGGCCCTGCAGTCTCGGTGCTTACTCAATGCCTGGCTGCTGTCAGGGACTGGATGAGGATAGCCGATTGAGGCTGAATCTAGACAAGACTGAGGTGATGATGATTGACCAGCCTTGTGACCTGGAGAGGACTGGAAAAGATAGGTAATAGGGGAAAGATCCAGGGCACAGATCTATGTTCTGGACCCTCCTTTTCCTGAGATCACTCCATAGGCACATCTGCCTCCATGGTTTATGTGGACTCTTAGAGCTTGTACTAATTTTTCAATTGGTCCCTGACAGGAAAAAGATTCCCCACCTCAGCTAGAACGCATTCAGTATCCTTTCTACAAGCTCCCAGACCAGTGAACAAGACAGAAAATAAAAATCCTTCAGATCCGAAATTCCCAGTAACATCAGATTGCTTGTAGAGCAGGGGACAAAATTCAAAGGGGCTAACACTATTTTCTCCTTTCAAAAACACCAAACCCACACAAGGCTTCATGCAAACTGCAAA
>QEPC01004593.1:5487876-5502696 GCA_003113815.1 Sphenodon punctatus | reverse complement strand
AATAAATACAAAAATATAAAACCATAATAAAATCACAATATACATGCACAGAAGGAAAAAAATTTGTATAAGCTATTTTATAATTGTATAAGCTAAAGTCAAACATTAGTTTATAGAGCTGTAAGCTTGAAGCATTAAGCAACCAGAAGAACCTAAGTGACATACTAGGTCAGACAAATGGTCAATCTAGCTCAACATCCTGTCTCCAACAGTACCCACTTTCAGTTGCTTTAGAGAAGCTCACAGTAGGTGATAATGGAGTGATCCATTCTCTGCTATTCACACCAAGCTCCCAACAGTTGGAGGTCATGTCCCCCAAACAACTTTCCCAATGGCCATTTATGAAGCTATCCTCTAAGAACATAGCCAGTCTTTTTCTAAACCCACTTACACCACTGGCCATCATAATATACTCTGTCAAAAATGCCTCCAAAAGTTAATTGTATACTGCGTGAAAAAGTACTTCCTTTTATTTGCTTTAAATCTCCTTCTGGTTAATTTTCATAGTGTGTTCCCAAGTTCTAGTATTATTTATTGGAGAAGATAAATAACAGCTCCCTACTTACTACTTCCACACCACTCATGATTTTGTAAATTTGTTTCATATCCCCCCACTTAGGCCCTTTTTACACAGGCAGCGATGGGTGGGGGGGATGAGTGTGCTGCCGCGGTGGATGGAAATGGGTGTGTGCCCTTTCCCATGGACACACACCAGTCTCCACCCACCTCCACCCATCTCCACTCATGGAGCCTCCTCCGTTTTGTCGGATGGATCTGTGGGTGGGTGATGGGTGGAGATGGGTGTGCGTCAGGAGCGCGCATGCACCCCGACCCACTGCCTGTGATGTTTGCATGGACGAAAATCCATCCCCCCCACCCATCACCATGATGTGTACACAGACACCACCCCACATCGCACACCTGCCCACACACTCAGCGGGGTGGGGGTGGGGGGTGGGTCCATGTAAAAACGGCCTTAGTGACCTCTTCTGTAAGCTGAAGACCCTATTACACCTCTCCTCCTATGGAGAAAAGAAGACTGATGCAAAGAATTCATTTCTTTTTCCTGCAATGGCCTTGTCTTCCTTGAGTGCCTTTTTTATCCCATCATGGTCTAATTCTTCTTCTTTGTCTGCTGAACAGACATGTAAATTTTGTTGCTTAAAGATGCCTAATTTATGTTCACGATAACCAAAGCAATAGCATGAAGGTTAAGGTTCAGGTTGAGGCTCTTCTTAATGAAAGGAAATAAGCAAAAGTTAAACAGACCATATTACTGCAGGACTATTATCAAACTACTAAATATTTTTTAGTAGTTTATATTAGTATGTTTTGTAACTTTATTTTTCCATTTTTCTGGTAAAAACAGGAAAAACCTGGTAAAACCTGGTATTTACTAGTGCCCTGTCCAAAACTAGCTTTTCACAGAAAATTGCCAACCCTGAACTGAGGCATGGAAGATGGCTAGTCTACCTTGCGGAAGGTGAACTTTCCATAAGACAATTTACAGTACATATTTATTTATTATCTGATGACTCTTGTGATCAAATATTTAAGACAGCAGATGAAAATGTGCCTTTCCAACTACTGAAGTTTACTATTAGTGTTCTAGGGATTAGTAGAAAAAATGTATATAATTTTAAAAAATGATAATTGGTTCCATATAGTTTCTCCCTAAAGCTGTCCTCTTATATAACAGCTCTTTCAGACATTTGGTGAGGAATAAATGCTTTGTCAATACCTGATACCCAGAGAAATGGGAAGAATGACTAGAAACAGCTGCCACTGGATTAGTGCCTATAATAATGTAATGAAATTTGTGCTATAAAGACACTGAAAAATCAGAGCAGAAGAAGCATGTTTATAGAGCTGCTTTAATGTGGAGAAAAGGGAATTACAATGACACTTTAGAAACACTAGGAACACATACTGACTTCCTTGTAAATATTTTTCTCACTAAGCCTGCCTGAGCAGCAACATGCCAAACAAGTGCTTCACCCAATGTGTAACTAACTCCCCCAATGCTCACACACTCTCACTGTCTCCTCTCTCTCGTGTGCATAGATGCATATGTACACACACACACACATTCTCAATCTCCCTCTCATGTTCACAATCTCTTGCATTCACATATTATAAGGAGCTGCCTAACTGAGGATGTGTTTTCACCTGCAGCAGCGGCGGCAGAGGTAGGGGCAAGGGAAGACAAGGCAGTGTGTAGGAGCTGGCTGATGGGAAAAGAGCCGGTGCGAATGTGGATCTGCCGCGTCTTCTCTCATGCATGTCAGGGTGCAAAATCCTGCCCTGACATGCACGAAAGAAGCCACGGCAGATCCCTGTTTGCACCAGCTCTTTTCTTGTCGGCCGGCTCCTCTGCACTGCCACGTCTTCCCTCGCCCCTCCCGCCAGCACAGGTGAGAACACAGCCTAGGTCAGCCCAATAGTTCAACTTAGCCCACTATTGTCACAACCTGACATGGCAGCAGGGTTTCAAATCTGGCTCTCCAGCAGAGGTCGCACTTAAGCATGCTACCTGAAACCCTCCAGGATCCCTGGCCAAGTCCTCACCCAGGCATGCTACCAGAGATCCTGAAACAGAAATATCAAGGCTTGAACTTGGGACCTTATACATGCAAAGCAGGCACTCAACCAACTGAGCCATGGCCCATCCAATTAACACATCTGATGCTTTAATCAACTTACAAGTGGTGTTCAGAAATTGGGGTTACCATATTAATAAACAATTATTATCCCCATTCCACATTCCCTAAGTACCCAGAATGACAGTGTGTATTACTAAGATTAAACAGGGTGAACTAATTTATCAGCATGGGGCCTGTGCTAGATCTTCCATGTTGTGAATACTCTGAAATCTCCTGGAAAAGATGGGATTGGAATGGGTATTTGGGGCAACTGCCAGATCTGTAAATAATTTGAAGGATCCCAAACTCTGGCCAGTGACCCCACTTTGAGACTTAAATGTAATCCTATGTCCCCAGACAGCAACAAAGGCAGCCTAAGTATCAATCAATAAAAAAATCAATCAGAATTGTGACCCCATCCACAGATGGCACAATTCTATTTGGGGTGATGACCCACAGTTTAGTTACCTCTGCCCTAACCGTCAAGGCTAGGGGTTTCCACTTCACTAACCAGCTTTCAGTCCAGAGAGGTGAGCAAATGACATGGTCAAGGGCAATCCAGGTCATTAGCTCAAGTAGTTCAGGACAGTCCTCAGAGCCAAAAATCAAGCTGAGAATCATGGTCAAGGGTTATCTGGGTCATAAAGACAGGAGGGTCAGTCCAAGGACTGAGTGGAAGAATAGGCAAAGTAACAAAGCAGAGGGCAGAAATCAAAGCCAGATGAGGGGCAGGGAAAGTCAAGGAAATGCCCAAGGCAACAACAAAATCAGAAACCATGTGGTTGCACAGAAGAATCTCTGTCAGGAAACGGGAAATACAGTATTTATAGAACGTTTTGACCAGTCAGCATGTAAGTAGGTGTGAGCCAATCAAGTTTTCCAGTGGGCAGGGTTGACTGATAGCTGGGGTCTGTGTGCTGTATTATTTATTACTAGCTCTACCAGGCTAGCCTGGTAGCAGCATGGCTGTGGATTTTGCTTGGGAGTCTGGCAGCCTCCAGTTCTAGATGTATTGACCCTTGAACCTCCTTCCACCCAATCCAAGGAGGTGGGCTTTGTCTGATTCAGAGCAAGCCAGGGCAGAGAAGTGGGGAGTGGCAGGGGGGTGGAGATAATAGATGACACTGAATTCACACTGGCATAGATCCAGTGGTGATGAACCCTGACTCAGAGAACTTGAACGCAGTATCAGCCATTCCTGCTTCTCAGTCAGAACAGCAATGATCCTAAATGGATGTGTAGTCTCTGTACTGTCTGCTTCCAGATTGGTAGGGTGGGTTTTATCCCATCATGTTCTCCACCCAGTTCCCTACATTAATCTTATTCTGGATGGCTCTGCACTATAAAGAGAGAAAGGGTGAAACTCACCCAGAATGCAGTTCTGGGCTTGCTGCAAATTACTGCTCAATATGGCACTATGAACAGAAGGGAATGAAGAAACCTGGTTTAGGTGGAAAGAGAAGTTGGTGCCACTAACAGATGCATTAGAGAAGGAACTTTTCGTAACACATTTGCAATTTCCCCCCCAATACAGTAACTTGTGCTAACAAGCCTGAACAGAATTCCTCAAGTTAGGTTCGATGTTTAGCTGCAGGAATCACAGAACAGCTAATAATTAAGTTTTTAAATACAAAGAAGAGGCAAGGAACAGGAAGTGCCGGAAGGAACACCGCTGCAAGAGGAAGATGTCTGTGGCAGAAAAATCTCTAAATTAGAATACAGACTGGGATGAAAAAGTACCAGGTTCTCAGCCTCACTGTGGCAGCAGACCTGACCCTGTACCAATTTATCTTAGAGGCTCAGGTGGTAATAGCACAGCCACACCAGCTTCTATGTGACTTCTAGTTCCATGTGAAATGGGAGGTCTGGGGCAAGGAGGAGAAGCTGGGTTGAGGAGAAAGTGGCTGGGGTGTCTTTGTGCCTCCAAAATCCTCAGTGGTTACTCTCACCCCAGTCCCAGGATAGAAATTATTTTTAAAAATAACTTGAAAACACCTTTGCCATCTTCCTGACTGCAAATCCTGCACCAAGGACAACTTGGACAGACCAGCGGATCTACATACCGCCCAACATTTCCAGGCAAGAGGGATAAGTCCTCCCTCCTCGGCCAATCAGCACCTCCCCTCAACTAATAAGCTCCACCCCCTCACACATTTAAATGCACAAGTACTCACACCTCCCTACATGCCATTTGCATAAAGAGGAACAGAAGCTCTTCTGCTTCTCATTCCAGTTTCTTTCTTATCAGTCCATCATCTCTCCATTGTTCTCTCCAGTGCTTTTCCTGGGAGGCAACCAGGAAATAGGTGTCTGAGGCTTAAATACTGGTCCCTCTCCTCTCCCCCCTCAAAAACAAAGAGGGGCAGTCAGATTCAGCACCCAAAGAGGACTGTTCCTCCTAAGTAGGAACTGTTTGGAAGTATGGATCTAGCCAAAAGACTGAGATAAGTAAGTAAGTAATAGTTTATTTGTATTAACCAAAAGGTTATAACAAAAATAGTATTAAAATTAAAATACAAAATACAAAGTTACAAAAAACCGGCTTATAACCACCACATCACAGGGAATTCCTTAGACATATTCCTCCAGCAGTCTTTGTCTGAGTAAGATTGCGCCCCGACAAAACCAAGCCGAAGCTCTTGTACATTTTGAGTCCCAGGGGGTTAACATTTTACATAAAAGTCAATCCCAGGGCAGATTTTGTGGGTCGTCCATAGATGGCTTACTTGGAGCCCACTATAAGTGGAACAACAAAAAATGATATGGCTAGCATTCTCTATTTCCCCCATATTACAAAGCAAACATGACCTATTTTCCCTAGGGATGCCTATATATCTCCCTTCAAGAAGAGCAGAGGGGTTTATCCCACATCTAACTAAAGTAAAAGCCCGCCTAAGATGGAAATTACTCCAACCAAAGAGATAACTCTCAAAGGGCGCCAAAGGACCAACCGGTTGGAAATTTGGAACAACCTTTTGTAGGTTTAGATCTGATATACCTCTCTGCAGATCCTGATCCAGAATCCTCCTCCTTATTAATTCCATAGCACCCTTACTCCCCAAAGAGATAAAACAGCTTCTAGAAAAACCCAATTTAAACAACTCTCTCTCAATTGCCCGACTCCATTGGCTAGCTTCTGTGCTATTTTGGATCAGTTGGATCAGAAAGGAAGAATCAGCTGAAAATAAAGTCACCCTCAACCAAAATTTAGAACTTGTGGTGTACACTTAGGAACACCCAAGGTAACCCTTAAAAAGCCATTTTGTATTGACTCCAAATTATCAAGATGGTCTAGGCCCCAGATTGGAACCGCGTATAACAGCCGATTAAGGACTCTGGCGGAGAATGACCGAATTGCAGGCAGCACTTTTTTGCCGCCCTGCCTGTAATAGAAATTTTGCAAAGCTACCACAGTTTTGCAGCCCTGACCTAGAGTAAACTCAAGATGTTTCCGCCATTTCCCATTTGCAGACAGGAGGACACCCAGATATTTAAATTCTCTCACCTGGGTGATTTCATCATTTCTAATTACCCAGCGGTGCTGTTTCCTTTTGCTGGAGCCTGCAATCACCACTTTGGTTTTCGTGAAATTAACTGAAAACTTTTCTGGCACGCAAAAGTCCCCAAATCTCTGCAAACTTCTCCTCAGTCCCACTTGTGTCAATGAGAGCAGCACAGTATCATCAGCATATAATAATAGGGGGATCTTACAGCTACCAAGCTTTGGGGGAAGTAGATCATCTCTCCCCATATATGCCACTAGATTATTCAAGTAAACAGAGTAGGGGCCAAGATGCATCCCTGTCTCACACCCCTTTTAACGGGAATTTCTTTCATCAGGGGTTCAAAGGGAGCATACCGCACTTGGAGAGAATTCATACTATGCAGCTTGATCATTAAAGAAAAGCAGCCGAGGATCTAGAGAAGTTGCACTAAGCTTTTGCCAGAGTCGTTCTCTATCCACAGAGTCAAAAGCGGCTCATAAATCAATAAAACACATATATAAGTAGGAGTTTTTTCGCTGGAGCACATACTTAGCAATTAGGTGACACAAAACATAAATCTGGTCTACTGTAGATTGCCCCTTCCGAAAGCCTGCCTGCTCTGGTTCCAAAAGCTTTTCACTGTCCCGCCAAAGCTGGAATTTAGCCAGTAGGAATTTAGCATAGAGTTTCCCAGTAATACTAAGCAGGCTTATTGGCTTATAGTTGGCAGGGGTTTGCGGATCACCATTTTTATAGATGGGCACAACAACACTAGCCAACCATTGCCCAGGGATCTTTCCAGTGGCATTTATATAGGTGAAAAGAGGGGCCAAAAGAGCAGCCCACCAATCAGGTTGACTCTTAAGAATTTCTACTGGCAAAAAATCACCTCAAGGCGCCTTCCCTACTTTCAATTGGGTTATCAAATCCATAATTTCAATCTCAGTCACTGGGTCCCAGTGTAAAAACTGGTCACAAGAAGACAAAAAAATACTATCAGTTACTACTGGGCCCCCTGCAAATAAATCAAAAAAGTGCTTTTCCCACATTGCAGGCAATTGAAGGAGGGTATTATATTCTTTCCTACCTAACCCAGCAGCCTGGATCAAAGACCAAAACTGCTTTGAGTCCTTAGATCTTACGGCCTCTGCCAAAGAGTCCCACTGTTTTAGATAAAAGTCACTCTTTTTCTTTTTTAGCAAATTACGGTATTGATGCCTGCAATACTGAAACTCAGTTCTATTGATCTTAAAAGGAGTCAATTTTAGGGCTTTAGTAACCTTTTGTAGATGGTATCTCTTACTCCTACATTCCCCATCAAACCATGATGGCTCGGGTATAGCATAGCCTGGTACCTCCCTTAAAGCCACAAAGATCATCCTCATATCCTCTATAAGTTTTTCATAGGCAGTTGAAGCGTCCTTAGAAATCATAATAATCTTTTGTAACTAACAACCAAGTTGTATCCTGTGAAATAAATTCCAAGAAAGCTTGTTCCACCTTCGAAGACCAACGAGCTCTAGTAATATATTTAATCCCTACCTTAGGGCAACTCACCCTACCTAAAGCCTGCACATCAAGGGTCTTACTCAAGGGATCTCTAATAGCTAGGGATAACATACAATGGTTAGAAATAAAGGAGAGAGTAATCTTAAATTCCAAGGTACAGAACAAAAAATAACTAGAAACTAGGATATAGTCAATAGTACTACATCCCAAAGTTGAGTGGTAAGTAAAATCTCCCTCTAGAGAAATCTCCTTTCAGTTGCCCATTCAGCATAACTAAATCAAATTCTTCCACGAGCCTGTTCAACAAAGGGGCTCTTGCACACCTTATTGGATCTTTTGACTCACGCGGATTGTTAAAAGGCAGAACTAATAAAGTCAGTGAATCCTCATGCTTTCCCACTCTGGTGTTAAAGTCACCAACAATGATTAAATAGGCCAGAGGGAATCTTCCTACTGCTTCCTTTATAATCTTAATTGCAAGGGCCCACATATCCTGCCTATAGTATGATGAAGTCACGGGTGGAACATAAAAATTAGCCAGTAGGAGTTCAAGTCCACTTGAAAACACACAATGCCATATGGCAAAATAGGCCAGATAGGAATCAAACAGCTTTATTTCCACCTTTAAATCTTGTGAAATAAGTAACGCTAGGCCTCCACTTGTCCTACCTCTATGAATAGTAGATGCAGCTGAACTGACGAGACCTTAAAGCTCTGGTAAGAAAAATCTGCTTCCATCCATGTCTCCTGAATCAAAATAATTTGGTATACTTGTAATGCTTGAACAAAGTTGATGTCTAACAATTTGTATTTTAACCCTGTTACATTCCAACATAACATCTTTATTAACGATCCATCTGGGAGACAATTTTTACTTGCCAAATGAGAATTTAAGAAAGATCTTCTCTTCTCCTTATCCTTTTGTCTATCTTTAAATGAGAAAACCCCAGGAAGGAGCCAGCTACTTTTTTTGGCCCGCTGACCTGGTACTACAGTGGGCACCTCCACTTCCAAGTTTTTGTTAGGGGATNTTCCGCCATTTCCCATTTGCAGACAGGAGGACACCCAGATATTTAAATTCTCTCACCTGGGTGATTTCATCATTTCTAATTACCCAGCGGTGCTGTTTCCTTTTGCTGGAGCCTGCAATCACCACTTTGGTTTTCGTGAAATTAACTGAAAACTTTTCTGGCACGCAAAAGTCCCCAAATCTCTGCAAACTTCTCCTCAGTCCCACTTGTGTCAATGAGAGCAGCACAGTATCATCAGCATATAATAATAGGGGGATCTTACAGCTACCAAGCTTTGGGGGAAGTAGATCATCTCTCCCCATATATGCCACTAGATTATTCAAGTAAACAGAGTAGGGGCCAAGATGCATCCCTGTCTCACACCCCTTTTAACGGGAATTTCTTTCATCAGGGGTTCAAAGGGAGCATACCGCACTTGGAGAGAATTCATACTATGCAGCTTGATCATTAAAGAAAAGCAGCCGAGGATCTAGAGAAGTTGCACTAAGCTTTTGCCAGAGTCGTTCTCTATCCACAGAGTCAAAAGCGGCTCATAAATCAATAAAACACATATATAAGTAGGAGTTTTTTCGCTGGAGCACATACTTAGCAATTAGGTGACACAAAACATAAATCTGGTCTACTGTAGATTGCCCCTTCCGAAAGCCTGCCTGCTCTGGTTCCAAAAGCTTTTCACTGTCCCGCCAAAGCTGGAATTTAGCCAGTAGGAATTTAGCATAGAGTTTCCCAGTAATACTAAGCAGGCTTATTGGCTTATAGTTGGCAGGGGTTTGCGGATCACCATTTTTATAGATGGGCACAACAACACTAGCCAACCATTGCCCAGGGATCTTTCCAGTGGCATTTATATAGGTGAAAAGAGGGGCCAAAAGAGCAGCCCACCAATCAGGTTGACTCTTAAGAATTTCTACTGGCAAAAAATCACCTCAAGGCGCCTTCCCTACTTTCAATTGGGTTATCAAATCCATAATTTCAATCTCAGTCACTGGGTCCCAGTGTAAAAACTGGTCACAAGAAGACAAAAAAATACTATCAGTTACTACTGGGCCCCCTGCAAATAAATCAAAAAAGTGCTTTTCCCACATTGCAGGCAATTGAAGGAGGGTATTATATTCTTTCCTACCTAACCCAGCAGCCTGGATCAAAGACCAAAACTGCTTTGAGTCCTTAGATCTTACGGCCTCTGCCAAAGAGTCCCACTGTTTTAGATAAAAGTCACTCTTTTTCTTTTTTAGCAAATTACGGTATTGATGCCTGCAATACTGAAACTCAGTTCTATTGATCTTAAAAGGAGTCAATTTTAGGGCTTTAGTAACCTTTTGTAGATGGTATCTCTTACTCCTACATTCCCCATCAAACCATGATGGCTCGGGTATAGCATAGCCTGGTACCTCCCTTAAAGCCACAAAGATCATCCTCATATCCTCTATAAGTTTTTCATAGGCAGTTGAAGCGTCCTTAGAAATCATAATAATCTTTTGTAACTAACAACAAAGTTGTATCCTGTGAAATAAATTCCAAGAAAGCTTGTTCCACCTTCGAAGACCAACGAGCTCTAGTAATATATTTAATCCCTACCTTAGGGCAACTCACCCTACCTAAAGCCTGCACATCAAGGGTCTTACTCAAGGGATCTCTAATAGCTAGGGATAACATACAATGGTTAGAAATAAAGGAGAGAGTAATCTTAAATTCCAAGGTACAGAACAAAAAATAACTAGAAACTAGGATATAGTCAATAGTACTACATCCCAAAGTTGAGTGGTAAGTAAAATCTCCCTCTAGAGAAATCTCCTTTCAGTTGCCCATTCAGCATAACTAAATCAAATTCTTCCGCGAGCCTGTTCAACAAAGGGGCTCCTTATTGGATCTTTTGACTCACGCGGATTGTTAAAAGGCAGAACTAATAAAGTCAGTGAATCCTCATGCTTTCCCACTCTGGTGTTAAAGTCACCAACAATGATTAAATAGGCCAGAGGGAATCTTCCTACTGCTTCCTTTATAATCTTAATTGCAAGGGCCCACATATCCTGCCTATAGTATGATGAAGTCACGGGTGGAACATAAAAATTAGCCAGTAGGAGTTCAAGTCCACTTGAAAACACACAATGCCATATGGCAAAATAGGCCAGATAGGAATCAAACAGCTTTATTTCCACCTTTAAATCTTGTGAAATAAGTAACGCTAGGCCTCCACTTGTCCTACCTCTATGAATAGTAGATGCAGCTGAACTGACGAGACCTTAAAGCTCTGGTAAGAAAAATCTGCTTCCATCCATGTCTCCTGAATCAAAATAATTTGGTATACTTGTAATGCTTGAACAAAGTTGATGTCTAACAATTTGTATTTTAACCCTGTTACATTCCAACATAACATCTTTATTAACGATCCATCTGGGAGACAATTTTTACTTGCCAAATGAGAATTTAAGAAAGATCTTCTCTTCTCCTTATCCTTTTGTCTATCTTTAAATGAGAAAACCCCAGGAAGGAGCCAGCTACTTTTTTTGGCCCGCTGACCTGGTACTACAGTGGGCACCTCCACTTCCAAGTTTTTGTTAGGGGATATTGCTGATACTGCGGGCACAACCACTTCAGCTGAATAATGCTGCCGACTAGGGAGACCTTTAGCCCTTAATGTGCTCACACGAGCTTCTGGTAGCACACTGTGAATAGATTCAGCTTCCTGATCCAACTGCTCCATTATCAACTTTTGATGACTAGTCTCAGAATGAACACCCAATAGGGTAGAAGAAATGGTCAGGGTATCAGTTAGAACAAAAGAGGACTGCGAGAGTACAGATATATCAACCCTTGTTTGTTGTGCTATAGACCTTCTCTGCACTTGCACTTGGGCTAAACCCTGGTTCCGCACTTGTATTTGCCCATTAGATGACTTAATTTTAGCTAAGTGACTACACAAATTATCCAAACGTTCAAAAATTGAATCTGAAGCAACTGATTGCTGAGAAAGATGGACTTCAATTGAACTCTGAGCAGGCAACTGTTTGCTCTGTAGGCCCCTATTGGGTTCCTGGAGTACTAACCCTTGCTCTTGCACTTCCTCCCCTCCAATATCCATCAAATTAGCCTCATCTTCTAATGATAATAAAGGACCACTCATCTTATTTACTTTGTCTGCCCCCATCAAGCTCTGAATATCCATTTTATAAGGCATCAATAAAGGGCTATCAGCAACTTTAGGATCAATTTTAGAGTCAAATATACACTTTTCATCAGGTACAATTTGGTCACGTTGTAAGACTCTTAATACAACAATTTATTTGGTCAATAAGAAAGCCTCCTTCTGAAAAATCTGTAATGCCAAATCAGAGGTAATAAAAGTGATGTTTAGCATCCAACGTTTTTTGGTAGAGAACATATGTTCCACTGAAACAATGTCCTTTCTAGTTATTGGCAGTTGCAGTAAAGCTCTAAGGTGCTCTGCTATGTCAAAAGGTGTATTCCAGAAAGGAAGTTTCCCTGATGGGAGTGGTAATATAATTAGAATTAAATTGGCTGGTAAATATACAAACTTTGTTTAGCATTTACCTTAGCAGAGTTAGATATTACAGTCTCTTCACGTAGTTTGGGAGGCAAATGCTTAGCTGGGAAGCTTTTTACCCCCAAAGTCTGCTGATACAAAGAAGGAGCCTTACAGAGTTCATTGAGGCAACCAGCAGACGAGACCCTAAGGGATTCAAGTTTAATATTTAATTGATTCAACTGAGCAAACATATACCTCAAAGAATGCGACGTTACAGTAGCAAGTTCTGCTAAAAATGAAACTTGTGAAAAAGCTAAATTTTCCGGTCGCGTAATATTCCCAGGTGTAGCGGATGGAGTCCATAAATTAGGTTCCCCAACTTGTGGGGTAGAGGCCAATAAACCCCCCGCATCTAGATCAGCAGCACCTTGAGGCCCTGACAATGCCAGCTGGCCTCTCAATGGGGAAATAGCCACTTGGGAAACAGTATTCATTACAACTTGAGGGGGAGAAAATAATTTTTCTATCTTCCGCTGTTTAGGAAGTTTAGCTGACAGTGAGACCGGCAGCATAAGATCTTTCCTTGGACGTTTACTGTAAGCCATTTCTTAAGCAACAAAGCTTATATCCAACCAACGACCAACACAATTTCAAACAAAATAGACTTTGCAAAATAAAACAGCCCTGCGCCCATCCAGCACCTAAGACCGTGTGCACAAGGGTGTGCCCTTGTGCGCACAGCCCTTAGGCGCGCAACCCGAGGTGCAGCCCTGGGTGGGCAGGGTTTTAAAGGGTCTGGGCCAGGTATACGCAGGCACCCTGGGAACAGCTGAGGAGCCTGCCGAAACAGCTCCCAGCTGCACCACCTCCACAGTCCAAAGAAAGCCGCTGTCCCGCTCCCAATGCTCAGCTGCCGGTACAGTCACTGAGTACAATAGTGAGCGCCGCTCCCTTGCAGCGCAGCCCTGGGCGGGTGGGGTTTTAAATGGTCTGGGCCAAGTACACGCAGGCGCCCTTGGGACAGGTGTGGAACCTGCCGAAACAGCTCCCAACTGCACCACCTCCACAGTCCAAAGAAAGCCGCTGTCCCGCTCCCAATGCTCAGCCGCCGGTACAGTCACTGGGTACAATAGTGAGCGCCGCTCCCTCACCCAAAAGACTGAGATACAATGGGCGTAAACAGATGGATGGCAGCTCCAGGGGTGCCCCTGACACCTTTGGGTTGGCTGGTCCATCTAAAGGGCACCTACCAAATGTTCAATCCAGAGCACGCTGCAGCTGCTCCAGGGCAGTCCTGCTGGTGGTGCTCTGGAAGATCCAGGAGCACTCCGCATGGAACAGGCCAGCCAAACCCGGGGCAACGGCCAAACATGGCGCTGCTGCCCATCTGTTGGGTGGACCCATGGTGCAGCTCTGCTCCCATCCATCTGTTGCCCCATTCAGCACCATGGAGTTATGGGTGCCAGCCTAGAGTGTTGGGTGAGCTCTTGCAACTCTATGGTGCAGAGGGGTGCCATGTGGGCAGCCCAGGGACACTGCCAGTCTGACTGCTACGGATCCAGGCAGAGCTGGTAACTGGTGGCCATGGGGGCGGGCCCCTGGAGGAGCTCCGAGCTCCAGCAGGCTCCCCTTTCATCAAAAAACATCCAATGTATGCAGTTACAAGAACACTTTGAACACTGACCTACTAATAGGTAACAGAATCAGCTCAATGAAGAAAAGATGTGACTTTGGCAGGTCTTTATCATATATACACAGCATGCGTGCATCATAAAATAAAAGACAGAGAAGATAAACCACCATGCCATTATTAATGAATCATGAGAAATAGAAAGACAAAGTGCAAATCTGACTGCAATGAATAATGACAGCTTTGATAAATCTTTATCACACAAGTTATAGGTGCACATTCTAAAACATCAGATATAAAAAATGAGCTAAGGAGTCCACAAAGCAAGACACAAGGCAATGTGACATCAAATATAAGGAAACCATGGAAACTGCTTCATGAAAATAATGAGCATAGAACATTCTGCTGAGGCACATTGAAGTGTATAGCAAATTAACGTAAACAAATCCAGATTAAATAGAACTCCAACTAGTTCCAGAGAAACAAACCCTGGCAGTATCAGCTGCACCTAAGACACAAGGGCTTTGAGATTCACTACTGTGATAGCTAGCTGGAAGCCATCTTGGGCCATGAAAAAAACTTGGAATAATTGACCTAGGAATCCATAATCATAGCTCATTATTTTCTGTACATGAGGTATTTATTTCATTGCTGTATTTTACCACAAGTAAGTAAACCAACCCTGTAGCAGCTTGGTTCATTTAGAAAAAATATTTGAATTAGAAATAAAGATGAGGTATTGCTTTGTACTCTGATTTCACACTGGGCATTTTTACACACACCTTAAAGTGCTGGTCTTTCAGTCTTCTGCGTTTACAAGTCCATGAGTAAGTTCTAGATGCATTCTTCACACACACACTGCTCTGAGGCAGTTCCTGGATGCATTCTTCACACAAACACTGCTCTGAGGCAGCCTGAAGTAGCCGCAGCTGTAGACGTGAGGGGCTGCCATGGAAACCAAGTGACCACAGCTGCCTGGAGCAAAGCAGTTTACCAGGAGAACATTTTACACACCAAAGTTCTGGGAGAAGTTCTA
>QEPC01004593.1:5468946-5487776 GCA_003113815.1 Sphenodon punctatus | reverse complement strand
ACCCCCCAGCCCATGTACTTACTGCTGCTGGCCTGGGTCTGGAGGGTGGGGGTGACTGCCCGAACGGCAGGCTGCTGGGCCGCCATCTGGGCCACTGGCTCCGCTGCCAGCAGCCAGGCCTCCTCTGCTGCTAGCTGGTGGCAAGAGCTGGCTCCATTGCCAGGCTGCTGGGCCTTCTCCATTGTGGGGTGGCAGAGAAGGCCTGGTCACCTGGCAGCAGAGCCAGCTCCTCTGCCGAGCAGTCAGGCCTTCTCCTCTTCTTCCTGGTCTGGCGGTCTGCTGCTGGTCCATAGAATAAAGAGAACACCGACATTTTGACAGCGTACATGTGCAAAATGGCCACTGAGGCCATTCTGCACATGTGCAACCCTAATCCAAAATGGCACCAGCAGTGTTGGCGCTATTTTGGAAGAGGGCAGTCATTCTACACATGCGTGGAATGGCCACTGCGGGTGGGGATGTTAGGGGTAATGGATCCCCACTCCCACCCTCCGAGGGCGGGAGTGGTGGGGATGGAGGAGGTTTCCAGCCAGTTCTTCTCATTGAAGCCAAAGGGAGGATTTCCCATTGCCTTCAGAGAACAAAAATTGTGAACCGAGACAGGCCCAATTTTTGGATCCTTCGGTTTTAACTGAAAGATCCATTATCAAGCTGTTTCAGTTAAAACCGAATCTGAAAGTCCCACCCCTACTGCATACTATATTGCTTTGCTATTGTGTCATGTCAGGACCAAACAAATGATAAAACTTCAGACACCATCTGTGACAGTGCAGCTTAAGTGGACTGCTGCCCCTTTAAGGCATTTAGCACCAGCAGCAGTAAGGCAGGTGCTATTAGGGGCAGGCACTCCCAGGAGTGGAGGAGCACCCCTAATGCCTAGCAGCTGGGCATGGCAGAAGCCAGCCCAGAGTATAAAAGCCAGAACCAGCGCTCAGTACGGAGAAAGCCCCATGGAGGAGACAAAAGCTTTGTCTCTGCAGAAGAGCCAGGGACACCTCTACCTCCACCACCAAGGCAGACTCAGAGGTTGTTGCCTCAGCAAGAAGGGCTGCTGGGTTTCAGAGGATTGTGCCTGGCCCAGAGATACTGGGAGCAGCACTGTAAGAGTTAGATGAAATGTGCCTGGCTAAAGAGTCATTGATAGCCAGAGGGTTAATGCTTGGCTTGAGAGACTATGGCCCATTTCAAATGGGCTGCAGTGGGTGTGCGGCCACAGTCAGGGTGGAGGTGGGTGTGTGGCTGTTCTCACGGGCGCACACCCACCTCCATCCATCTCCACTCACAGAGCATCGGGCATTGGAGCCCCCTGCTCTGTGCGTGGGTGATGGGTGCAGATGGGTGTATGGCGGAAGCGCGCATTCACCCCCACCCATCCCCCACAGCATTCTCACTGGTGTCTCCACCCATCTCTATGCAGCAAAACTGCGTGGAGATGGGTGGGGGCTTCTCATGTGAAAAGAGCCTATATACTGGTGGAGAAATGGTATGAGATTGTATATATGAGTAAAAGACATTGGGGCTGATCCCATGCCCTGTGTGCGCTATGCACAACCAGCAGTTGCAAACTGCATGCACATCTATTGGGAATACAATGTGCTGCATGGATCCCATGCAGAAGTGGTTTGGAATTGTGGCCATTGAACTAATTCTTAAGGCAAATGACTTTTGAGCTGATTTGCCTGAGAATGTGACTTGCCTGAGAATGTGACTTGTTGGAGTCTGGTCCTGCCAGAACTTACCCTGGGCAACTCGCACACTGTTCCACCATCTCTTTTGCTGACATTTTCTGCAGTGTGCTGAGACAAAGAGCTAAATGCATAATAATAAAACAATAATAATAATAATAATAATAATAATATATAATGGAACTTTGCTACTTCTCCCCTTCTGGATCCACATATCCAACACGTCTAATTTAAAACAACAAACAAGTCAAGGATGATACTTCACATAAAGATGTAATACAAAAGTGCTATAGTGAGGCTGCTTATCATTAAAGCTTCATTACTTTCCCAAACAAACTACAGCATATTTGCTGCTAGCTGCTGAATGACTCCCACAAATGATCAAAATTAAACTAGTTACAAAACTACATCAGGAAAGTACCTCCATTTTATAATCGTGATTTTACTAGCTAGTTTGCAAAAGTCCACCATTTGCAATGGGCCTTGATACAGGACCTGATCCTCCAGTTCCTATTTAGAGAAAATTTCTCTTGGCTCTGGCTCATCAGGAGTTTTCCCTCAAGGAAAGCTACAGGAGGCGGTCTATAATAGGGGTCTGTTGGAAAATTCACAATATTGTCTTTAAATGTTCATTTTCTTAGGGGATAAATAATAATCCCAAAGAATTCAAGAGAAAATTTTCATGGAATCGGTGCCAGGCTGGAAAGGTACCATCAGGGGCAGAAGGAAATGGGTTGGAACTAAGTCAGGGAACACATATTGTCTACTCTTCAAACTCTCCAAGGAAACTATAAAAAAGGCTGCCCTCTTTCCTAGGGTGGGTTACACTAGTAGCAGCTAGTACACTAGCCCAATGAAGCCCTGGCAACATGGTTCCAAAGGAGTCAGTGGGAAATGAGAGCATTCAGCATCTCACAGGATCAAACCCTAATTCTCTCCTATTCTTTCTTTGAACGGGGGAACCATGATAGCCTTCTTCAAATATTTAAAAGGCTGCCAGAAAGAAGATGACAAGGAACTGTTCTGCATTGCTACATAGGTAAGACTAAAAATAATAGGCTCAAGTTACAGGATGGTAGATTTCAGTTGGATATCAGGGGGGAAATCCTAATAGCTGTGCGGCAATGGAACACGTTGCCTAGGTAGGCTCTCCATCATTGGAGGATTACAAAGAGATTGGAAAGCCATCTTTTGGAGATGTTGGTAGATGTAGTCATCATCCTGCATCTTCTAATTCCCTTCCAAGTCTATGGTTCTAGGGGCAAATCTATGCATCATATTATTTGCAAAGTAGTATGTCAAAAACTTAAATTTGGCTTTTTTCCCTGATAACATCCAAATGCACTCAATTAACAACAAAATATAAAATCAGAAAAATATTTCCTTTCTAAACCTATTTCTCATTGTCAGGAATCCCAAATTGCCCTAGTTTAAATGCATGGAAAGAACCGTTACTGTGCAGTGCTTATTGAGCCTGCATGTAGTCTCTATGCACTCCAAACTCCCAGTGATGACAATTGAGTGGGAGTACTGAGTGTTCAAGAAATGCAGGATCGGGCCCAAAGACTGACTGAGGCAGCTTTTGCTTTAAAAACATTTTAAACAGAAATTGAGAAATGTGTAAACAACAAATAATGTGTTTGAGGAAAGAGGCTGCGTGTGGGGAGCTTTTGGAAACAGAAGTATTTCTGTGTAACCTCAAGAGGCAGAGCAACTATTAAGCCATTCCATTTAATCTCTCATTTTAAATTAACAATTGCATTTACCTTGAGAGAAAGGACAGACAAGCGGAACAGGGCTTTTTTTGATCTCCAAGGTGTTTTCTGCATATTGTAAGAATGATAGACAAGTATTCTTCCCTAACACATCTGTTGATGTTCATCAGCCTTCTTATGCATAACTTGCTATAAAATTTATTCAACCACTTAGGCAGGGTGGACAAAGCATGGGTGGGAGCATCATCATCCTGATGTAATTACTGGCTCTGCTGTGGTGTGAGGTACTGATTCAATTTTACAAGGGCTCAGCTCAATTATATAATACGTACCAAATTCTGCTCACTTACACCCACGCACTTCCATTGACGTCAGCGCATCTGAGTGAAGAATTAAGCCCTCCTTGTTCAGAGTTATTCAGTATAGCACACATATCTATGGAGTCTCACCTCCTGGTAGTTACCTTAATATATTCTCCAGTAAACATGTGTCAGGTACTTGGCAGCTACAGAACGTTCCATGCACATGAATGACCAATAGACTGTTACTGGACAATAGCTGCACAATAGACATGTCAGAGGAGCAGCAGCGTATTGTGTATTTCCATTGTACATTCCCCAAACCCCTTATGTTTCAACGTAGTACTACCTACAAGAGTTCTGTTGTTCTAACATGAAAAGCCTTCATAGGGTCTAATATAAACCCCAACATGAGAGGTTATATTGCATTCCTAATTATAATACTCATTCTTCATTGCAAAGAGAGCAGTATGGATGATCTCTTCCAAGAACAGCAGTAATTCCTCTCCACCTAGGAAAATCATTTAGCCTTATGTGCCTCAGTTTCTTCATCTGCAAAATGGCAATAATAAAAGATGTAACCACCTTTGGAAAGTGCTTTGAAATTGTGGATGTAGCAGGGGGTCTCCCAGGGCTACCCGGGGCACTGGGGTCGCACGCTGGGGGAATTAACTAAACCCCCTGTCACGCCTATTCAGCCCTCAGTCAGCTGAATTTCCCCACATAGAGAGGGTGCACTCTGTGGGGTTCCCCTCTAGAGGCCCCACCCTTGGCCTCCTACCACCCCTCACAGCCAAGGCCTACACCACCATACGTATACCCAGAACATCCTGGGCTTGAACCTAAAAGCCCTTTCAGTTCTCCCCAAGGTCCATCTACTCTCCTGTAGTCAGGAGCTCACAACCCTAGCTCCTACTCCTACAGCCACCTCTCGCAACTGAGCCCTGGCCCTTTATAGGTCCCGAGCATGCTCAGTTCTCCCTGTGCCTACTGAGCATGTCTGTGGACTTAGCCTCAGACAGCCCTCCAAACCTCTACTGAGCATGCCCCAACAAGCTAATACCTGACAGTATCTAGCTGCTGGCAGCTCTGGAACAGGGCTCCAATAAGCTCACCGGGAGCTGCCCTGTTACAGTGGATGTCAGTTGCTTTATTTAATTTAATTTAATTTAATTTAATTAATTTAAATTTATACCCCACCCTTCCTGAGGGGTCAGGGCAGCTTACAAAAACAAGAACACAACATCAACAACAAAAGAAAGATTGTTTTTTTAGTAAAAATACAAAGCAATACAATAAAATCCTCTAAAAAATTCCTACCCTTTCCCCCAAATCCCACAAGCCCAACCTCTATCCCCGCCTTCCAAAAGCTCTGTCAAAAACAAAAGTTTTACACCACCTCCGGAATATGCTCAAGCTCAGGCTCTGGCGTACCTCCGGGGGAAGGGAGTTCCATAGTCCTGAGGCAGCAACTGAGAACGCCTCTCTGTGGGCCTTTGTTGATTAACTGGCAATACCTGCAAGAAGGCTCTCCCAGCCAACCACAGGGGCTGCAGTGGAGCATAGAAGGAAAGGTAGTATTTCAGGTATATGGGGCCCAAGCCATTCAGGACTTTAAAGGTCTAAACCAGTACTCCGAATTGTGCCCCAAAACCTATAGGAAGACAGTGCTGACTGCAGAGCACCAGTGAAATGTGCTCACAGCAATCCAACCAAGAAAGGAGCTGGACTGCTGCATTCTGCTCCAGCTGCAGCTTCCAAACAGTCATCAAAGGCAGCCCCACACAGAGCGCACTGCAGTAGTATAGTCTTAAGGTAATGAAAGCATAAATGATGGTGGCCCGATCCGAGTCAGAGAGAAAAGGCTACAGCCTTCTCTCCAGATGGAGTTGATGAAAGGTGCACCTGGCCATATCTTGACCAAGGCCATTGACATGGTTGCATCCAGGTGTTCGCTCCCACCACTGCAACAGCATAGGTCCCCCTGGTATACGGAGGACCTGAGGCTGTTGAAGCAGGAGTGTAGGTGGTTAGAGCAAAAGTGGCACTTGCCTCATGCTGAAGCCGACCGATTGAGCCATAGATCATTTTCAAAGGACTATGCTGTAGTTGTGATGGTGGCGAAGAACGCTGCAACCTGACAATCCCAGTGCAACAAAGGATCCAGAAGTGCCCCAAGGCTGCAAACCTGAGTAAGCAAAGGGGACCGGACCCCATCAATAACAGGGGTCACAATTCCTTCCAAGTCACAAGAGCAGCCAACCATCATCACTTCAGTCTTGTCTGGATTCAGCTTCAATTGGCTCACCCTCATCCAGTCCTCAACAGCAGCCAGGCACTGAGACTGTGGGACCTGGGTTGGTAAAAAAAAAAAGAGGTAGAGCTGGGTGTCATCAGCACACTGATAGCACCTCACTCTGAATCTCCAGATGATCTCACCCAGTGGCTTCGGATACAAATTGAACAAGAAAGGAGACGGAATGGAACCCTGCGGGACACCACAAGGTGGGGTGGTGGTGGACAACAAGCAATCTCCCCTCACCACCCGTGGACCTCCCTGACAGGAACTAACAGAACCACTCAAAAGCAGTCCCATGCACCCCTGCTGGGTCCCATAGACGTGTCAACAACACCTCATAATCAACTGTATTATAAGCTGCTGAAAGATTTAACATGATCAACAGGGCACAATTTCCTCTGTCAATCTCCAGGTGTAGATCATCGACCAAGGCCACAAGTGCAGTCTCTATGCTATACCGCAGACAAAAACATGACTGAAATGGGCCCAGGAATCTGAAAGCATCAAGATGAGCCTGAAGCTGCTGGGCAACCACCCATTCAATAACCTTCCCTTAAAAGGGGAGGTTAGAGACAGGCCGATAGCTGGCTGGGGAGTCAACATCCAAAGATAGTTTCTTAAGTAGGGACCAGACCACCACAGTTTTAAGGGTGTCTGACAACCTACCTTCCCAAAAGGAGGCATTGACAACCCCAGTCAGCAAAGGCCCCAGTGTCTCCCAGCTGGCTTTCACCAACCAGAATGGGCAAGGATCTAATTCACAACTGGTTGCCCACATGACTCCAAGGACACAGACTGCATCAGTGGAGGACACCAGTTGAAACTGATTCAACCAAAATGGACAAGGCTGAGCTTCCAGTACGCCAAACTCTGACTCTGCAATCAAAGTAGCAGTCCCCAAGTCGTGGTGAATATGAGCAATTTTGTCTGCAAAGTAATTAATAAAAGTGTCACAGCAGGCAATAGATGACTCAGGTTCATGGCGAAGACAGACTGGATTAATCAGTCCATTCACCATCCAAAAAAGCTGTGCAGGATGAGACTTTGCAGAGACTATGATAGCAGAGAAGAAAGCTTTCTTCACCACCATCACAGCTACAGCATAGTCCTTTGAAAACTATCTATGTCTCAATCTGTCGGCTTCAGCGTGAGACAAGTGCCACTTTTGCTCTAACCACCTATGCTCCTGCTTCAACAGCCTCAGGTCCTCCGTATACCAGGGGGACCTATGCTGTTACAGTGGTGGGAGCGAACACCTGGATGCAACCATGTCAATAGCCTTGGTCAAGGTGTTAGTCCAGAAAACAACCAGGTCATCGACCTGGGAGCCCCAGGTCAGTAGCTGTCAAGGTCAGTAGGTAAATCCCCCAGAGAGTTTTGGAAACCAACTGGATCCATAACTACCCCGTCTTCAGGCCACTGCAAAACATCAGATTCAACGTGTGTCCTACCTCATGTGTTGGGCCAGATATAATCTGGGATAGCCCATGGTTGTCATAGAGGCCATGAAGTCCTGCTCTAGTCCCAAAAGGTTGGTCTCTCAGCATGTATATTGAAGTCACCCAAGATTATAAATCTGGGTGACTTCAAGACCACCTCTGAGACCAAGTCAGTCAGCTCGGTCAGGGAGTCTGCTGTGCAACGGGGTGGCTGGTACATCAGCAAAATCCCCAATCTATCCCAGGCCAACTCCAACACCAGGTGAACACACTCTATATTGGAAGAGTTAGGCACCGGATACCTTCAAAAGACCAGAGCGTCTTTACAGATCACCGCCACACCATCCTTCCACTCCCTGATCCCCAATAGTAGACCAGTGCTGCACCGAATACCCAGCTGGCACCATCTGGGAAAATATAGGCCCAGATGCCTCATCCAGCCAGGTCTCTGTAATACGTATGAGATCAGCGGCCTCATCCTGAATAAGATCAAAGATGGTTGATGTTTTGTTTGCCACTGACCTTGCATTGAGCAGCAGCATTTTTAGATCAGAGGCCCCACTGGCCTCAATCCCCAAATACCCCATGAGGGGAGTGGGACACAGGAACAGACGCAAGGTGTCTCTCCTGGGGCCACTGATAAAATTTCTCCCCCGCCATAGTTCCCCGTGCCCATTATGACCCCCAATTGGTGAAGTAGCTGCCCTATTCTTCACCTCTCCCCCGCCCCCCCTAGAGGCCCCCTTTCCAGCTTCTGGAGGCCATGGCACAACCCCTCTTGCACCCATCCCTGCCTGTGCCGCCCTCTCACTGGGGGGCTACGGTACTGCTTCCTATCCCGATCCCCTGTGCTCAACATACAGCCTGGGGCCCACATGTGTCCCGCAAGTGACCTTCAGACAAATGGCTGATAGGCTATTGTCTGCAGCCCCCAGAACCATGGAGAGCTGCTGCTGACAGTGCTGCAAAGATGTTTTCCTCTGGTATTTGGGCAGGAAACTCAAATGCTGGAGGGGAGCAGGAACAGGACCTCCCTGGTGACAGTGGCAAGCTGGGGGAGGGGAAGAGTTTTAGTGATGACATCAGAAACTCTCCAGAATTCTTGGTGGCTGCTTAGTGGCTCCCTTAGGAGTGGGGACTCGGGAGCTAGTTCTGGCAGCAGCAGGGAATCCCCAAGAGTCATAGGGACCAGCTCCAGGGGTGGCAGTGGTTCTCCAAAGCCTGTGCTCGCTGTAGCAGATGCTCCTCAGGAGTCTTGGGGGTCAGTTTGGCAGCAGTGGGGGGCTCCCATGAGTACTTAGGAGCATATTTGATTGCAAGAGGGAACCTGAGTACTGGCTCAGGTGGCAGCATCATTTTCGGAGGTGGCATGGTACCCTGGGAGTCGGTCCCTGTAGCAGTCTGATGTCCTGGTGACTGGCTCCGGCAGCAGTGGTATTTTGAGATGTGGGGGTGGAGGAAAGGAAGCTGCTGAATTTGTTTATAGGAATAAGTGGGTATGAGGGAGTTATTTTATTGAGTATAACAAAGGTTCTGTGTATTAATGAAGAATGATTGTGCTGAAAAGATACCCTTACTCAATATGGGTTAGATTGTGAATCCATTACCCACCTTGGTGTGCAGTTGCCCATAGGAGCAGCCCCATTGAAATCAGTGGGTCAACTTTTGTGCCTTAGTGCTAGCCAATGTAAAGGAGTTCAGAACCCCTCCGAATGAATTGTTCCACGATCGTGGCACTTTTATTGCTGTTTTTCTGTTAAGCATGACATTGTTCTTACTTCATGTCCAAATGTTTCAGAAGCATTTGAACTCGCTACCTTTGTAATCCATTCAGCATTCTCCTTTCTGAGAAATTAAATTATATGAGTCAGTTACAGGTTTGTGTTGTTTTCAATAATGAGGTATGCTAGAAATTTACTACCCATCTACACATTTTGTTTTTGGAATGATTGTCCAGCCTTAAATTAGACCTCCTATCATTGCTTGGAACTGTTAGACACCAATAAAAACTTCCCACCAACCTGCATGTAGGCACAGCGCCATTTGAACAGATTATAGCAGGAGGGAAGGCAGCCAAAATCTTTGTAATACATATGCATCAAGTGGGAGCATGGAGGGCAAGCATTTCTAGCCAGAAATGTCGAAACTGCTGTGTATCATGAGCTTTGGTACCTACTGGTAAGGGGAAGTGTCACCCATGATCCAGCTCTGAGGCGGATTGATTTTCATAAATAAATAAAATGCCACTTTCATAGCCATATAAACAGAATAATTTTGGTCCATTTAGATGAAGTGATGCTGATAGAAGAGAAGTCCCATGTGCAATCAAGGCATTTAGGGACAGAGATTAGGTAGTTAAGCCCCCAGTCCCGTAGATTTTTATTTATATGCTAGCAACTTTGCGAATGACAAAATGACTAGTCTCGATAAAGATTGAAAATAAGGCCTGAAAAGGCCAAATTTTAATTTTGCTAATTCTGCCAAAGAAAGACCAAAGAATCCATAGAACACTGGGGAATCTGGCTGACTTCTGCAATTTATAAATGACTGTTGTCTTTAACTTCTTACAACTTATTTTAATACTGTGATTAAGTCAGGACTGCTCTTCCATTTTTGGCTCACACTCCTGTTGGAAATGAGCCAGTCACTCCTAAAAGTTATACCTGGTCAAATGTTTTAATAATAAAAAAAAAAATCTAGAAAAATAAGGAAACAGAGGGTATTTTCAAAGAAGATAGCGCATCTGGCCCGGCTGCTGAACAGATGTGTTGGTGGCCTGGGCCAGGGTTGGGAAGAGGGCAGGGTGGCATGCGGAGGTGGGTCTGCAGGCCCTGTTCCCCGCACTACTGAGCGCAGCCCGCCCCCCGCCCTGACAGCTGCCGTGTGCACCAAGAACATCCCTGGTCACAGACTGGAGATGGCTTTCCTGGGCGGCGGTAGTGCTTAGCCCAGACTGTGACTTGGCAATGGGACTGAGTCACAGCCTGGGCTAAAAACTGCCACAGCTCAGGGACAGCCCTGATCCGGTCCGGGGTAACATCTGGCAGGCGGGATCAGACGTGACGGCACTGCGGGTGGCCACCTGTGGTACCATTACGTAATGCCCACAGACTATCAAATATTCTTTCATACAAAACCATGACTTCATATTGACAGTATTCTTGATCTTCTGATGTTCTTGGTCTTCCAATGTTCAATTTCCATGAATATTTGCATAGAAGAATATTTATGAAGGTGTTCATAAATTGCCAAAAATACTCATGCAAGTGTATGAGCCATTCGTTCTATAAATCTGCACATCTTGAAAACACTCACTGAGCTTGGGAGCCATCCAGTCTGGGTCAGAAACAACAGTGTGACTTAAGTGACCCAGCATGAAGCACAACCAGCAGATACAAGGCTGTTAATAGTCATGGGAAATAGTTCAGAAGCAGCCCATTAATAACCCACAAGCCATTAATAACCCATCTAGCAGTTTGAGTAAAAACCAAATTATGAAAATTCCAAGTCTGTATGAAGAAAACTTGTAAATAGAAAGAAGGGATAAATTCCTTAGATAAATTCTTCATTGTGAATATTTTACCAGCTTGAAAAGAGACAGACTGCAGAGAACCATTTTTTTCCTGTTGTGTGCATTTGGTTTAGATTGTGAAGAGCCAGGAGGCAGTGGAGACTAGTTAAATGAGTGTCTACATTCCCATCTTTTCTGCTTCAACAGGCGCTTATGTGACTTTGCAGGAAAATATTGTGTCTTTTAAGAATCTGTTTAACCTGTTCTGGAAAAAAAAACCTGACTCAATGTCCCCAGATTGCTAGCCATATGCACCTGTTCTCTAGATTGTAAAAACTCCTCTTTTGAGGAAAACTGGTTTTGTTTTGGATTTTAGGCAATATGTCTTTGATCCATTAAAAAAAAATTAAATGACATTGCCCTTCAAACATCTTAGCAGCTGGCAAACTGCCAATGCGCCATTGAGAGCACTCTGAACTACTGTGATCATTAAGCAGGCACTGCTAGGTAGTTTAGGCCTCATGTGATGGGTAATTCAAACAAAATAAAATATGCAAAACCTAACATTAACAAATATGATTGATAGATTGTTTTGTTTTTCTACAAAGGCAATTGAAACTCTTAGGTTTATTTTTATATATATAAAATAAATTCTTGCCAGTAATGTTTGCAACTCTGCCATTAGAACATTGTCCGGCTACAAGGTCCTGAAAGTTAGGGTTCACAAATCATGGTGAATCCTGGTATGCTAAGTCTCACAAGTTTACAGAGCCTTCTTGGCCTGCATGTATTATAGCTGGGATGTCTGATTAAGGGAGTCCTTAAAAGAAGACTATTTTTAACAGGAAATCCAACTAAAAATGTAATAACAGGGCTGCCCAAGTTCAATAAGGCCCGTCAGTACATCAAAACAAGGGCCTGCACATCCTCCAAAGACTGCTAAACCTTAAACTGTACCATTTTCCTCCCTTAAAATTGAACTCCTGGTCTCTCTTATGCAGGTAGTGGTGCAACCAACAGTTAAAGTGGAAGAGCAGAACTTGGGCATAATTTGGTAATAAATGAAGAAAATTCAACTGGTCTATGTAGACCGTCAGACTAGAAGGATGATCTCAATGATACCCTTTGGACTTTATTTTTTCCCTTTTAGAAACACTAACCACAGAAAGCTGCGTGCAAAGTAACTATTTCAGTTTACACACTGCAGCAGAATGATTGATTATAAATCCTTTTGAAGAACTGAAGCTCTGCCTCCATTCTTTTTCCACTACACTATGTGAGTCTAGAAAACATCCCAAGCAATTTAATCATTCAGGGTTCAGCAAAATGTTTTGCAAGCATCAGATCACTTAGAGGGAAGAGAATAAAAAGGTTTTCAGACATTTTTTAAAGGTTAGGAAGGGCATAGGGTGAAAATAAATGAGACGTCAGCCCACGTTAGCACCCACCAGGTAGGTGTTCCATCTATTAGGTGTTCACTAGATGGAGAGGAGTGCAGGTGCAGAGTCTCTGGAGAAGGTCCTTGTAACAGAGTCGGGTAAGGCCGAGTGGGGGGTTAGTGGGTTAGAGCAGGGGGTGCTGGGAGCCAGGGCTCCTGCTTTCTCGGGGAGGGGGTGGGGGCTAGTGAGTTAGTGCAGGGTGGACTGTGTGTGGTAAAATGGAGGTTTGGATTCCTGAGAGAGATGTCACTGCAAGTCATGCAATTTCATTTGTGTTCAAAATGCTGGAAATGGGATGTGTGTGGTAAAATTGGACTCAGGCTGTGACTGGGGTGCTTTACAAGGATGAGTCTCTGTGTTTTGGGTTTATAAATTATTTATTTTAAGCTTGATGTGCATGTAGACTGTGTTTTCTTCCATCCGATGTTAACCCTGGGAACTCCTTGCTGCTGGGTTATGCCATGCCACTGACCTACTGCCCCCTGGCTCCGCCTACCGTCCCCCTGGCTCCGCCCCTAGGCCCGCCCTTATTGCCCCAGTGCCCCTCCAACATCAAAACCCACCAGCTGCCCCTGTGCGGTGGTGCACCCCTGAAGCAGCTCCGGAGGTGGGCAGGTTCTGCCTCCGTCTGTTTACATCCAATATCCCCACTCCTTCTACATGCTGCTCCTCCATCTTTTCCACCATATTTAATTACACTTTTGCTTCCCCTTTGGCTTGTGGACTTTCCCAGCGAGGCAACTGTTGCTGGGAGCATAGTATATTCTTGGCTCTAGCTGTTAGAGGTCAGTTTTCACCCTGATAACATAACACTGTATTCTGAGACTAAATTCTCAGATATTATGTGCTAATCAGAGTCCTGGAGTTGGATGATATAGCTTACAATGATAGCAACAGTAGTTTTACCAGCTTACAAGAGGTATAAGCTGGTATAAACTAACCTTATGTCTTGGGAGTCTGGCTATATTATTTATTTATTTAAATTTATACCCCACCCTTCCCCGAAGGCTCAGAGTGGCTTACAGGAATAAAAACACACAAATATAATACAATAAAGTACCTTAAGAAAATCCCACCCTCAATCCAGAAATCCACCCACCCCAAACCTATCTCCACCTGCCAAAGGTTTTACACTGCCTCCGGAATATACTCAGGATCAACTCTGATGGAATATGCTCAAGTCCAGGCTCCGGCGGACCTCTATGGGAAGGGAGTTCCTTAATACTGGGGCAGAAACCAAGAACTGCCTGTAGCAGGAGGGGCAGGATAGAAGTGAATAAATAATAATAATTACAATTAATAATAATAATTAATAAATGATAAGGATGCCTGCCTGCGGGCTCTTGTCGTACAGAGAAGATTGACATTCAAGAGAGAACGCCTCAAGAGAGCGTTCCCAGCCGACTGCAGGGGTTGCAGTGGAGCATGGAAGGGGAGGTTAACAACACAAACCCAAGTAAATGGGTTGGGGAAGGATGTTATTTGACAACTGACAAGATAATGTAATCTAGCCTTCCAGAGCCAAAGAGCTCCAGCACAGCAGCTTCTTGGTCACTGCTGCAGCTCCACCTGTAGGCCATTACTGCAACCCTAAGTAAGTTAGAAGATACCAAACAGGCTAGGGCTGAGAGAGAGAGAGAGAGAGAGCGAGCAATTTATCGCATGGTCAAGGCCTTAGCAAACAAAACAGCAAGAACAGACTAGATCATACAAACATATAATAAGAGAGCATATAATAAAGAATATTAATCAGGTAAAGCCTGGGGTAATTTTAAAGATAACAAATAAAAAAATATAAAATTCCACAATTTAAGAAAACAGAATTTAAAAAAAGAAAATAAAATAATAGAGGAATCCAGTAACAAATCATAGCCCAAAGCAAGCTCTGTTAATAAATCTCCCTTTGGAATTGTACAATGTTTAAGAAGCCACAGGGTTCTAATCTTAGTTGCCTGAGCCAAAAATTTGGCCACTGTTGCTCTCTTAGATCTATCATGCTCCTCTAACAAAAGTTGTAGATAATCCTTACTGGATCTTCTGGGCAAAAGTTTTAGCATAGGTCAAATTAAACCCTTGTGGGCCTTCGCATACAAGCTACAGTATAGCAAAATGTGCTGTTTCTACATTGCTGGAATGCTGGAACCGCAAAAGCAGGTCCGCTCTAAAGGAATTGCACAATATCGTCCATCCAGTACAGCAGAGGGAAGAGCATTCATTTGAGCTCAAAGAAACAGGTTTCTTTGATTGTTAACAAGAAGGTTAGTCAAATATTTGGCAGCAGATCCCTTTGGAGGTAATAGAGTCAGATATGAAGCAATGAACGGGGACAATCTTAAATTTGCTATGTCCTCCTGCCAGTCCAAATCCAGTAACCTAGTCTTTAGTTCTATCCTAGCCTTAGGGTACCCCTGGGTAAGCAGATAAGCAGATATGGTACAGAATCCAACGATTGGCAGACCCAGAAAAATCAAGTGTAACCAAAAATTGATAACAACACACCTTGTCAAAGTTGAGACTGATGTTCTGCCAGATTCTAACCTCAAAACAGTATTTGGTGTCCCCTCAGGAGCTGCCAAGAGTGATTTAAAAAATGTGGATTGTATTATATCAATGTCCTGTGTATTCCCAATCGCCCATAATTGGGGAGGCTAGGACTGAAGTAGTCTTTGTAGCTCCTACCTCCATTAAAAAGCAGGAATACTGTCATCAGCTCCCACTACAAGCCTATGATCCATACCTCCCTTCACAGAGAAGAAACCAACTCTAGAGAATCCAAATACTCCGTTTGATAATGCTTTAGCACTTAAAATGTTTTTCACATAAAGATAGATTTTAATGCAGTTTATAATAATGGGTATCATGGGGTGGGGAGAGGAACTGAGTCACAGATAGTTGATGTGATTTACTCAATACCCAGAAAATGGCAGCACATGAAACCTGATTCCCAGTCCTGTGTACCTGCATGGCCATTTTAGATGACACAAAGTCACCCTTCCACCTTGTAGTAAATTCTTTCTATTCCATTCTAGGCACAGCTTCAAGATTCTAGAAGTTATTTGTTCTCCTAATGGGATTGTGTCATATTTATTTACCGTTATTGCACCATACCAAAATAAACTACTGAAAAACACACATTTGTACTTTAAAAATTGACTTGCTAGGCTATTTTTAAAACAGACACCTTTGGAATGCAATGAATTTTTTCTGATTCAGAGCACCTACCTAAACAAGATGATAGGATTCTATCATTTGCTTCTTTCTAATAATGGCTTCTCATTTCAATTAAGGAACATGAAAACACAAATTCTGAAACTTAAGTAATGATGTTAAGTATGAAGCACTACAAACCCATCAGCAGAGATTTAAAATTGCAAAGGGACCATTAGGTAATATAAAAGCATCTTTGAAAGAAAGTAATAGTGTAAGCAAGCAATTAAGATTTAAAAACTCAGCATAATACGTACATAGTAAAATCTTTTTCAGAATTAGAAGTCTGGAATTATTCCACAAGGGTAACTGCCTCAAAACTATCATGTGTTGCTAAAGTATCAACTGACAGTACATAATTTATTATTTATTTTCTCTGTATTATATGCAGCAGAACCTCACTAATTCTCAATTTGCTAATCTGCACACTTTATAATCCTTAGAAGAAAACTGGCACTTACTCTCTACGTCTCAGCAAAAGATTTCATAAACAAAGGCTGTAGCAAGCTCCTCATATTACTAAGTGGTCATTGTTTCCTTTAAAAACTCCATTGTCTTTACAAAATAAAAAAATATACACTACTTGTTTTACATTCTTTAATATCACATCCTTGCTTCATATCCTATTTGTTCACTGGCTAAAAAATTGATGATTCACAAGAGACCTCCCTATTTTAATTAAAGTAGTGATTATATACAGTATCCATATTTTTATCATCCACATTTAGACACTGTAAAATAAAAAGACTAGGTAAACAGGAAAATAAATATCCACCTATTTCTTCAATTAACTAAAATACGTAATAACAACAAAACAGTGTTACGTATTTGTTTTATGTGTTCAGAGACTGTCATCACTGAATGGCTGCGCCATGCGTGTATTGTAAACGGTACTGAATTTCTTTTGTAAATTCAACCAAAAGACAGGTGGCTTTCTTAGTCTTTTTTACAAAAGGTACAGAAAATAAAATAGAACTAAATTCTGGGTTATTATTTGTGTTCATGTTAAAATGCCTTATTTGCCTTGTACTGTTTTCAGAAACAGATTCTAAAAGTAAAACAGATACAATTTCCAAACCAAACCTCTAGATGACAAAGTTAGAGTTTTACCTGTCTGATTGAACCACTGACGGTCTTCAAGCAGGAGATGTCATGTTTAGGATACAAATTCCTGTAATTTACATGTCTCAAGCTGGCAGGCAGACAGTGTCTTTCTAGAAAAGTTGCCACCCTTACACAATCCCCAGATACAATGGCATACCAGGTTAGAGGGATACAGGAGATTGGATTACCTGTCTGCACCAGTTCATTGTTTCTAGAAGATAATCCATAAATTATTAATCATTCTAATGTTCTTGACCAATGTAAGAAGGGCTGCCTGTGACTTATTTCAACCTCTCATGCTGCTGTTGCAGGAACAGCTTTATTGTACAAGTGAAATTGGCTATTGTGATTGTCTCTTTGTTTTATTGAATTATAAATATAATTTTATTACTTCTTTCGCTAATAGTTATTTAGCATCTGTTCAGAGGACCATAACTGTTGATAATATGTAAATCCCAAACTACAGGGAACAGAGATGAATAAATGCTCTTTTCTTTCGTTATGGTCCTGCTTTATTAAATTACATGGTTTCAATTATTCATACTATTTTTAATGCATCCTGTTCCACATCAGCTCCTACAGGATTTTACCAGTTGCATAGGAAAGCATAAAATAGCCCACTGAAGCATAGTAGGCTACCTACAGTGTATCTTCATGTGAGACCTAATGGTGAGTTAAATTAGACAATTTTAAACAAATTTAGGCACATTTTGTTCTGAGTTTACCTCCAATTCTGTGTTTCAAGAAAATAAGTCTTCATCCGGCAATCACAGTCAATAAGGAATAGGAAAGCACATCTGGTTCTTAAAAAATGTCTCAATGTAAATTCTTACATGTAAACATTACACTGATGTAGTCTGTTGTGAATAAACAATAAATAATGTTTCACTTTTATACTGTCTTTCATCCAAAGAGCAAAAGGACACTTTACGAAGGTGTGTATTAGTACCCTTTTTAGTTGAGCAGTCTAAAGCACTAAAAATAAATAGTAAAATAAATTGCTTGAGGTCTTAGGCAATCTTAGTCCTGGGTAATCAGACATAGATTCATGTGTGATGGCTGCTTAGCACAACAATTATATCACATCTTGTAATATTCTTTCAGTGTAAATGTAGAGTATTTGTGCACTTGTGTTCTACACCAAACTGGAAAATGCAAGAAAATTATTTTCCTGCTCCATCTTAAGGCACTGATCCTGCCCTGTGGGCAGGAGGGGCGAGATATAAATTTTAAATAAATAAAATTTAAATAAATAAAATACGCATGAATAACTTGATGAATTTACAGTGACTTTAATTGTGTGAAATAGTGCCTTGCTGTTGAAAATTATAGAGTGAATTTTCAAATGTACAAATAAAACATACCTGATGAGAGAACGCTCTCATCTGTGACATCTGGCAAGCCCATGAGGAGAAAAACTACACTGATGATTGTTTCTCCTCAAAAGACAATTCTAACACAAAATTTGCTATAACTTGCATACAAAAATTATATGCACATCTGGGCCTGACTCATATTAATGGCAACACAAAAGTGATTTAAATTACCCTAGGTGCTAAGGAAAGAAAGGAAAAAATAAGGAAGAACAGAAGTCCAAAGGTCAAAGCTGAATACTGATGGTATCTAACCTTCAAATGCTCTAAGGAGCATAAAAAAGAAGAAAAAAAGGGGTTTGTAACCACTAGGGCTGGTGAGGATTTTAAAAGCCTTTAAATGATGGCAGAAAAACATTTATAAACATCTGTAGACCAATGGTACTTTCAGACGAGACGGGCCTGCCACAGTCCACTCCAGGCCATGGCGGGACACGTCACTCTGGGTTGGACTTGGCCAAGCCACCAAAGAAGCATTATGGTGGCCCGGGACTGGAGCACTGCATAGACATCCCCCTGGTTGACGGGTGGCCATGGAAGCCAATGACAGTCCCCGTGGCTCCTGGCCCCCACTGCCACTCCAGACTGGGTTGAGTGAAGCAGGCTATCAGACGTGATAGCCCGCTTTACTCTGGGTCCGCCAGCTGGCTCCCGACTGTGGTGGAGCTTAGCCCAGGCTGTCACTCAGAGATCTCCCCGAAGGACCTAACTTAGTTAGTAACTTAGTTACAGGGAAGAAATTCTGGGTGATGGGGGTTG
>QEPC01004593.1:5409902-5467730 GCA_003113815.1 Sphenodon punctatus | reverse complement strand
CCGCCTCGAGTTGCCTCGGCAAGAGAGTGTGGAATACAAATAAAAATGAAATGAAATGTTCTACTATGACATGGTGATGCCCATGGGGTGCGCAATTTCATGTGCCACCTTTGAGAGATTCAGCAAGCTCCTCAAGTGGGTGGTCCGGTATCGAACGGGATCTGATAACATCATCCATTATATCGATTGATTTTTTGTTCATCAGTCGGCCTGGTACACAGGACTGCGGGCATCTATTGGCGTTTTTCGAGTCGATGGTGGAGGAGCTTGGGGTTCCTCTCGCTCTGGAAAAAACAGTTGGTCCTGCAACGTCACTGACTTTCCTAGGGATAGAAATGGACTTTGTGCTGGGGGTGTCCCATGAGGATAAGGTGGCTCCCCTGCGGGGGGCAGTACAGTCATGTTTGGCAGTAAGGAAGGTCAAGGTTAAGCAACTGCAGTCTTTGCTTGGGTCCCTTAATTTTGTATGTCAGGTTGTAGCCCTGGGCCGAGCCTTCTTGTCCCATTTATACAGTGCCATCGCAGTGGATCTCCATAACACTACCAGATCAGGGTGACAGCCGACATGCGGGAGGATCTCCTGACGTGGAGCAGCAGGGAGCATTGGTTTCGGCCTGTATTTCAGAGGCAGATGGTGCAACGCACCAGGGCCGGCTGAATGGGTCTCTCTAGGGATTACCAGGGACCTCACCTTTCTAGAGTTATTCCCCATCGTTGTGGCAGTCCATCTGTGGGGTCAGGTGTTTGCGAACCAGGTTGTACTTTTCTGGTGTGACAACCTCGCCGATGTCCAGGTGATAAACTCAATGTCATCTAAATCAACCTGGACCATGCAGTTAGTGCAGAAATTTGTGTTACAGTGCCTCCGATTTAACATTCTTTTTGTGTCCAAGCACGTCCCGGGAGTTAGCAATGGCATCGCCAATGCTCTCTCATCTTCAGATGGACCATTTCCGCCAGTTGGTTCCAGAGGCACAACAGCATCTGGAGGTGGTTCTGCAGGACATCTGGACTCTTGGATCATAGAGTTATTCCAATCGGTCCAGGGCTGCCTGGCTCCCAGAACTCAGGCAGCTTACGTGAGTGCTTTCACTGAATTCCAACAATTCCACGTCACGATGGGTTGGCCCTTAGGTTTTCCCATATCAGAAGTCCAATCACTGCAATTCACCATGTCCCTGCGTAGGAAGGGCCTTTCCTCCAACACCATCAGTGGTAAACTGTCAGCGTTGGCTTTTGTTAGTGGGTTAGCAGGTTTTCCCTCACCAAACTGGGGTTTCTTTAGCTGCCAGTTGCTTGAGAGCTGGGCCACACAGTGCGGTAGCCAAGTAGACAGTAGATCACTCCTGGTTTACTCATGTGCATTGTGGCTGTCCTCCCCGAGATATGCTACTCTTTGTATGAAGTCCAGTTATTCGAGGCTGCATTTAAATTTGCCTTCTTCGGGGCTTTTCGAGTCAGTGAGCTGACCGTTGAGTCTTGTAGATCTCGGGAGGGCTCAGCGGTCTCGGTTGAGGACACTCACATTTCGCCTTTGGCTCTGCAGTTAATTCTGCGTAGATCTAAGACAGATCAAAGGGGAATAGGTCATACCTTCATTTTGCAGCGGGGGGGGGAGGGGCGACTGTCTACTTTGTCCAGTGGCTGCAGTGGCAAAGTATCTGGCTATTCGCCCACTTATGCCAGGTCAGCTCTTACGACACTCTGATGGGGCTTATTTAACCCACCATCAGTTCTCGGTAGTTCTGAGGGAATGTGTTACCTGCCTCCATCTTTCACCCCTTCAGTACGGGTCCCATTCGTTTCAGATCGGCGCTGCTAGTAGTGCGTCTGCAGTGGGGCTCCCTGATTCATCAGTGCGCAGTATTGGCCGCTGGCGTTCTTCGGCGTTTAAGTCTTATGCACAGTTAGATTAACCTATTAATCGTTGTCTTGTTGTTTGTTTCAGATGCCAGTGCACTCCAACCCCAGAGGTCAATTTGGATAATCGGGCACAGCTTGGTGTACTGGGTGTCCACAACGGCGAGTCGTTCGCATTGGGGCACGCAATTGGGCCTTAGCGACTATGCTGAGGTGGTATGGAAGGCTAGGTCCGGTATGAGATGAGAGCAGCTCATGCTGGTCCTACACTTGGCTGAATCCGGCGAACATCCAGACATCATAGTTGTCCACCTCGTCGAGAACAACCTGCCATGGGATACGGGAGTAGCACTGGTAGTTAGAATAAAAAGGGATTTAGCTGATGCTGCCCTTATGTTGCCACAGACTAGATTCATATGGACGCACATGATCGAGAGAATAAGGTGGCAGGGGGCTATTTCCCCTGGTAAAATTGACAGGGTATGAAAAAAGATCAACAAGGAAGTTGGTCGGTTGGTTATGAGTATGGGAGGCGGTTGTGTCTCTCATAGTGAAATTTGATTCTCTCGACCTGAACTGTTTAGGATTGACGGAGTTCACCTGTCTGATCGTGGTGTCCCTATCTATGAATAAGTTAGTTCAGTTGTTGGCCGATTAGGAGGAGGGGGTGGGCTGAAACCAGCCAAGCATATGCTGGCGGTCTCACATGGCAGGGGTCCAGTTAAAGTTAGAATAGGTAGTTAAGAAGATTAATTAAAATGGAGACATCTCCTAAAAGAGATGAGGCTGTGGAAGGAAGCAAGTACAGGTGCGGCCAGGTTCCTTCCAAGGCTCAGGGGAAAGGAATGAGCCATACGCTCGAGGACAAGGGGGTCCCCAGGGGGCCATTGCCTTATCTCCTGCTCCAGGTCACTACAAGGCTATGATGCCTTCACAATCAGCTGCACGGTGGGGAAGAGAGTAACGTAGCATAGTTAATTGTAGAACGTAAGGAGACGGCACTGAGGAAACATCAGGCCACCTGCACAACTTCAGGTTATAATAGTTAATTATGCACCCTGAGGGAGTTAGCCTTTCTCCTCCTCCTTATCAATTTGTTTAATAAAGAGTGAGGCCTTTTAAAATCCAACTAATGTGCGTGTGTCTTCCTTCGGGGGTGCTGGGCAACAAGAGCTGACGAGTTGTGAAATTCCCACAATTTTGACCCTTTTTACATGGACAGATCTGGGTGGGGGGGATGGGTGTTTTGCCACTGTGGGCGGGCGGAGGTGGGTGGGTGTTTCCTCCGGTTTTCCAGAGGGCTCCATGGGTGGAGGTGGGTGTTGCACAGGAGTGCGCATGCACCACCACCCATCCCACTCGGTGTTCACAGGTGAACACCAACCGGACACCCATTTCACCCACCCACCGCCGGCCGTATACATGGACGCCCCCCACCTGCCCTAACATTGGGCAGGGGGGGACCCTCTGGGTAAAAATGGCCTTTATTGCAACTTTTGTTTTCTTGCAATCAAATAATAAGAGCTGGCAACCCTGATGAATCTAAGCTTTAATTTTTAATAGTTTAAAAATTAATGGTTGCAGAGAAATGCTTGAAAATGAGAAATAAGTGAAACTTGAAGGAACAAAATCCNGTGCCTCCGATTTAACATTCTTTTTGTGTCCAAGCACGTCCCGGGAGTTAGCAATGGCATCGCCAACGCTCTCTCATCTTCAGATGGACCATTTCCGCCAGTTGGTTCCAGAGGCACAACAGCATCTGGAGGTGGTTCTGCAGGACATCTGGACTCTTGGATCATAGAGTTATTCCAATCGGTCCAGGGCTGCCTGGCTCCCAGAACTCAGGCAGCTTACGTGAGTGCTTTCACTGAATTCCAACAATTCCACGTCACGATGGGTTGGCCCTTAGGTTTTCCCATATCAGAAGTCCAATCACTGCAATTCACCATGTCCCTGCGTAGGAAGGGCCTTTCCTCCAACACCATCAGTGGTAAACTGTCAGCGTTGGCTTTTGTTAGTGGGTTAGCAGGTTTTCCCTCACCAAACTGGGGTTTCTTTAGCTGCCAGTTGCTTGAGAGCTGGGCCACACAGTGCGGTAGCCAAGTAGACAGTAGATCACTCCTGGTTTACTCATGTGCATTGTGGCTGTCCTCCCCGAGATATGCTACTCTTTGTATGAAGTCCAGTTATTCGAGGCTGCATTTAAATTTGCCTTCTTCGGGGCTTTTTGAGTCAGTGAGCTGACCGTTGAGTCTTGTAGATCTCGGGAGGGCTCAGCGGTCTCGGTTGAGGACACTCACATTTCGCCTTTGGCTCTGCAGTTAATTCTGCGTAGATCTAAGACAGATCAAAGGGGAATAGGTCATACCTTCATTTTGCAGCGGGGGGGGGAGGGGCGACTGTCTACTTTGTCCAGTGGCTGCAGTGGCAAAGTATCTGGCTATTCGCCCACTTATGCCAGGTCAGCTCTTACGACACTCTGATGGGGCTTATTTAACCCACCATCAGTTCTCGGTAGTTCTGAGGGAATGTGTTACCTGCCTCCATCTTTCACCCCTTCAGTATGGGTCCCATTCGTTTCAGATCGGCGCTGCTAGTAGTGCGTCTGCAGTGGGGCTCCCTGATTCATCAGTGCGCAGTATTGGCCGCTGGCGTTCTTCGGCGTTTAAGTCTTATGCACAGTTAGATTAACCTATTAATCGTTGTCTTGTTGTTTGTTTCAGATGCCAGTGCACTCCAACCCCAGAGGTCAATTTGGATAATCGGGCACAGCTTGGTGTACTGGGTGTCCACAACGGCGAGTCGTTCGCATTGGGGCACGCAATTGGGCCTTAGCGACTATGCTGAGGTGGTATGGAAGGCTAGGTCCGGTATGAGATGAGAGCAGCTCATACTGGCCCTACACTTGGCTGCATCCGGCGAACATCCAGACATCATAGTTGTCCACCTCGTCGAGAACAACCTGCCATGGGATACGGGAGTAGCACTGGTAGTTAGAATAAAAAGGGATTTACCTGATGCTGCCCTTATGTTGCCACAGACTAGATTCATATGGACGCACATGATCGAGAGAATAAGGTGGCAGGGGGCTATTTCCCCTGGTAAAATTGACAGGGTATGAAAAAAGATCAACAAGGAAGTTGGTCGGTTGGTTATGAGTATGGGAGGCGGTTGTGTCTCTCATAGTGAAATTTGATTCTCTCGACCTGAACTGTTTAGGATTGACGGAGTTCACCTGTCTGATCGTGGTGTCCCTATCTATGAATAAGTTAGTTCAGTTGTTGGCCGATTAGGAGGAGGGGGTGGGCTGAAACCAGCCAAGCATATGCTGGCGGTCTCACATGGCAGGGGTCCAGTTAAAGTTAGAATAGGTAGTTAAGAAGATTAATTAAAATGGAGACATCTCCTAAAAGAGATGAGGCTGTGGAAGGAAGCAAGTACAGGTGCAGCCAGGTTCCTTCCAAGGCTCAGGGGAAAGGAATGAGCCATACGCTCGAGGACAAGGGGGTCCCCAGGGGGCCATTGCCTTATCTCCTGCTCCAGGTCACTACAAGGCTATGATGCCTTCACAATCAGCTGCACGGTGGGGAAGAGAGTAACGTAGCATAGTTAATTGTAGAACGTAAGGAGACGGCACTGAGGAAACATCAGGCCACCTGCACAACTTCAGGTTATAATAGTTAATTATGCACCCTGAGGGAGTTAGCCTTTCTCCTCCTCCTTATCAATTTGTTTAATAAAGAGTGAGGCCTTTTAAAATCCAACTAATGTGCGTGTGTCTTCCTTCGGGGGTGCTGGGCAACAAGAGCTGACGAGTTGTGAAATTCCCACAATTTTGACCCTTTTTACATGGACAGATCTGGGTGGGGGGGATGGGTGTTTTGCCACTGTGGGCGGGCGGAGGTGGGTGGGTGTT
Organism: Sphenodon punctatus; assembly: GCA_003113815.1. NCBI lineage: Eukaryota > Metazoa > Chordata > Lepidosauria > Sphenodontia > Sphenodontidae > Sphenodon > Sphenodon punctatus. The sequence goes on along the minus strand of QEPC01004593.1, from coordinate 5,461,954 downwards.
TCCTCCGGTTTTCCAGAGGGCTCCATGGGTGGAGGTGGGTGTTGCACAGGAGTGCGCATGCACCACCACCCATCCCACTCGGTGTTCACAGGTGAACACCAACCGGACACCCATTTCACCCACCCACCGCCGGCCGTATACATGGACGCCCCCCACCTGCCCTAACATTGGGCAGGGGGGGACCCTCTGGGTAAAAATGGCCTTTATTGCAACTTTTGTTTTCTTGCAATCAAATAATAAGAGCTGGCAACCCTGATGAATCTAAGCTTTAATTTTTAATAGTTTAAAAATTAATGGTTGCAGAGAAATGCTTGAAAATGAGAAATAAGTGAAACTTGAAGGAACAAAATCCCAAAGGGAAACAATTTATATTATTATTATTATTATTATTATATAATCTAATAATTTTAAACTAGTCTCATGATTTTGGGCAGGGGTGGAAAAGGGACTTGACTCACAATTTTTAAATGTTTGAGACTGTGACAACCAGGAGTACACTCTATTACTAGGATTTTATTATGGGTCTAAGGATTTTAATTTTTTTGTTTAAAATTGTAAGACTCACAGAAAATTGTGGATATCTCAGCTTCTACTTTTTCCTTTAAAAAGGGGGTGGGGGGGCTAGGGGTCGAGCTTTGTGGGTTGAAAAGGAAACCTGACCCCAGTCTACCAGAACAGAAAGCGCCCCGAATGTATTTCCCCTATTTTGGGAGCATGCCTTATAGGGATGTTTTCATCCTCCCTTATTATGTGTTGCTTTTAGCTGTAATATTGTTTGTTTGTTTTAATTATAAGGCGCCCAGAGCTGTCTGGTGGGATACGTTTTTTTAAATAAAATAAATAAATTTTAAAATCTCTTGATTTTGGGGACCGGTCTCATAATTTTGGAGGCTCTGGACTGGATAACGTTGAACATTGCATAGCAACTTGGGCTGGTAACGCGGAACACTGCACAGGGACTTGGTGGAGGGCAGAGAGCCCCGCGGTCGGGGGAGCAGTGACTGTGAGTTCCTCGGGGTTCCGGGCCTCCCAGACTGAGTGCTCCTCAATGCTCTTGGCTAGGCCGCCGGCACAACACCTTCTGGGGAAGCTTGGGGTTTCCCAGGATGGTGAACCCGTTTGTTAAGCAGGCGGAACGGCGGTGCGGCCGCTGCAGAGCGGAACGGCGGTGCTGGAGCAGCAATTCCCGGTGGCAGCGGGGAAGGCTGCGCAGGTGACTCTGATCTGCTGTGTCTCCTCTTCCTCCCCCTCCCGACTTCCTCTGTGGATTCAGAATCCAAGATGGAGTCGCTGAGTAAAGCGGGGCAAGAGATGAGCCTGGCGGCCTTAAAGCAGCACGATCCCTATATCACTAGCATCGCCGATGTGACCGGCCAGGTAGCGCTCTACAGCTTCAGCCCCAAAACCAATGAGTGGGTAAGTTGGGGAGGGCTATTCGCTCTNCCCCCCCCCCCTTCCCTTCAGCTATAGCTTCCTTGAGAGACTACCCAGTTGTATCTTCCTCCACTCTCTCAAAGACACAGACTATCCCCCCCAACAATACGCCCCCAAGATGCACAAGCCCATCCTCCCCCGCAGCTGTAAATACTCTTGAGAGAGAGACAGATTTGATTCTCCACTCTGGTCAGAGGAGCCCCCTCAGAAATATAGGCCGGTAATACACCGACGGTGGTGGGTGAGTGTCTTGGTGTCTCTTAGGAACCACTAATCCCATTGCCCATTTGAACGTATGTGAGCCACACAGCACCCAGTCATGGCCACTTGCCGCACACTGCCAAGAAATTGAGTGTACTGTGCAGGGCAAGCCAAAAAAGTGTGTGACAATCGGAGCCCACACATCCCCTGCCACTCATGCCAGCAGATGAGTCCCTGATCATAGGCACTGAGGGTGGGGACATGACCTTTGCAAGTCACAGGAACTGGCCGTGAGCGCTGAGGAGTCTGGTTCCCCAGCGCTTACCCCAGGACATGTCAATTTCAAAGGCCAGTCCCGTGTGCTTCCCCCTCCCCCATGGTTCATAGCAGGGGAGTGCACCGACCACTCAGGCCCCACACAGATCACCGCCGAAAAATCTGGAGTGCCCTCTGCGGGCTCGGGTAGCCGCTTCCGTAGACGGGGCAGCCATGCCAGGAGATGCTCATGTGAAGCCCTCCCCATTCAATGCTTGTGTGTGGGCACCCCACACCCATCCCACACAGCGGCCACAACTCCCGCTGCTCTTGTTCAAAAACACCCTTATATTTTCCTCCAAGCTGTACCCCCTCGGTAGCAAAGATCACGTTCCCCATCTGCAACTTCAAGAACACAGTATCCGCCAGTTATAACCCCTGAGACACAGCTAAACCCTCCCTCTTCCAATCACAACACTGACTTCAGTAGCAATTCTCCTCATGCACAAGGAAATTCCTCCCCCCCCCACCCACTCGTCAGGAAGAAAAGACGCAGCCACCAACTGACTCTCATCTCACACAGAGATGAGAGAGACAACCCCAATTCACTCTGCAGCCAAATTGAGAGACCCTATTCTCCTTTAGAGGGAGCTTCTGTGTTTTTTTTTTTGTTTTTTTAAAATACACCTGGGAGAAGAGAGACAAGTGCATACTGCCCTGCTGACACCACATCTCTAGAAAAGGCAATATAAAAGGCCTCACCTTTATATTTGGTGAGGAGGTGAGCTGGTCACACACGCTCAGAGAGAAACATTCTACTTCTCACCTTAGAGTTGGTCAGATATCTGCGACCACTTTTAAGACAACCAGGTACCACTAATAGTAAGGAAAATGAGCACAAATCTTCCTTTGTTCATCCAAAGGAGATATATCTTTACTGATTAATGAGGAATCACAATGTGGAATCTTGGTTTACCCCAAGTCCAGTACAGGAAACTACATATTATCTTCTGTTAATAATACGTTCCAATTGAAAGGGGTAAAGTATAGACTCGCTTAGATGGTCTCTCCCAATCGGGAGATGGAGGGGCTTCTTAACTTTTAACTGAACTTTCAGATTTATTGTTATTTTTAATATATATAGTGCCAGCAATGTTTCTGGTGCTCTACAATCAGCAGTTAGACACAGGTTCCTACCCCAGGTTGAGGGGAGACAAGGGAAAAGGTAAGAGTAAACAAAAATAAATAAACAAACATTTAAAATTTACATATATAGTGACCTCCCTATCCCTTTGATAATGGAACCATGCCATTTGAATTGAGGAATTTTTGTTTATGGGTTGGTGCCTGTTGTTGTATTAGTAGGTTGGGATCTCAAATCTTCCTTTCCCCTGAAGAGTATTTTACGATTTGACAGAGATCAGAGTGTGTATGAATTTAAATATTCCATTAAAACAATTTTTGAGAGAGAGAAAAGAACATTGTTTTAAAATTATTTCCAGCCTGAACATGAAATTTGGAGGAGTTTTAATAATGAGGATTTGGTATGTAAAAACCTGTATTTACATTATCAGATAAAATTCCCAGTTCAGGTTTTAATAATGGTTATTGCTATATTAGAGAAATAAAATACTTGCCACAAGTTCATATTGTGTTTCCATCTTCAAAGTGTCGTATGAATATTAAGCCTCATGGAACCGTAGGAAAGTATGTGGAGTTTAAAATCTCTTGGTTACAGTGTCAGCCACTCAGGTGGAGTGAGTAGGGAGGGATTCCAATGGGCAGCTCCCAGCATTGGTACTTCGGCAGCCTCCTCGTACTCTGCTACCACGAATCATAGAGGAGGGGGAAGCATGCCAGACTGGCCTTTGAAATTGACATGTCCTGACTGTGAATGCTGGGGAATTGGACTCTCCAGAACTCGGGGCCAGTTCCTGTGACTTGCAAAGGTTGTCCCATCGGAGTGCCTCTGAGCAGGGGAGCTGTCTGCTGGAGTAGGTGGCTGCCCTAGTTCATATGGGCAGGGGATGTGTGAGCACCCGTTACCACACACTTTTTGTACTTGCCCCACATGGAGCACTGGATTTTTCAGCAGTGGCCATGAGTAGGTGCTGCATGGCTCATGGGAGCACACCTCCCCCTGCTGCACCTTCAGACTGGCGGTCAGATGAGTGGATACTGGGTAGCCATGCATGGTAGCATCTTGTTTAAAAACACCTACAGAAAACACTACAGGAGGGATGTCCCAAGCTACACAGCAAGTCACTGGGAGAGCCAGAACTGGAACCCACAAATTCTTGAGTCATAAATTTGACTAGATTAGGAACTGGGGGGCGCTAAACATTTTAAAAGTATAGTTAATTGTATTAATAAACATGTTTTAAGTGAAGTGAGGAAAAGGTGGTGTATACCTTAACATGCTCAACTGGTAGAGTTAAAGCCTCGCTTCTTCTATAGGCTTTAGCTCATCCAGTTTAACTTGTGCAAAAACCTAGTCTTGTCAAAACTGGACTCTTAGACATATCAGAACATGTTCAAACTATAGTCTAGACAAAGCCACAATCTCATGCTTACCGAGTAGTCCATGGCCCACACTGCTTTCTAAATGTAAAAGTATGAGGGAAAAGCTATCTGGAATCACTTGTTGCAATATTGTTTCTGCATTTACTCATTAATAAATACAAAAAGCAATATGTTGGCATTACTATAAAAGAGGATCTTAATGCCTCTGTTAGTGTGTACTATTGTACTGTACAAGCTTTTGCAGTGTTGTCTAAAGAACCCTTGTGCTCACATCTGGATTATATTATCTGTCAGTTTTGATTGTATGGCCTGTGTATAAAACTCTGGCTGTTACTTTTCAAGTAGTGATGTGTAAACAGTCATGAAGTTCAGAAAGTATGGGATTTGAGTAATATACAGTAGTGACTTTGATGAAATGTCTACTTTAATTTCAGCAGTATTTCTACCTCCACAACCCATAGAGGCATAACTTTGAAAGTATAAACTGTCATTACCATTATATTTTGAAAACTGAAATAAATAGAAGCCTCTTAAGTATGAAGACACTTTTCAAAGGTGCAGAGGTTTTGTTTCCTGTTATATGGCTGTAACTAGGAAGCCTCTAACTAGCTATTCGCTTTAGGTCTTAATTCTACAAACACATAAGCACATGCATAACTTCATATGTGTAGTCCCTTTGACTTGAAAGTTATATGCATGGGCATAATTTTTAAAAGGGCAGAGTTCATATCATCAAATGGTAATACAAGTGCCTGAAAAAATTGTCTTAATTTGTCTCAGAGTGGTTATACATGAAAGTCCATTGTTAAGTTTTAATGCAAGATAGAATACACTCTTTTCCATGTTTGTAAAGCATGGTGTTAATGTGAGAAACTCCTTCTGAATTCTGGCTTGTATACTGAGGCTTGCCAGGAAAGCAGAGTTCTCCATGGTACTGGGTATTTTTAACCTCTAACTACAATATGGCATTGGTAATACTGACAACATGTCTTCTTTAACTGCATTCTCCCCCCTTAGGAATTTACTGGAAGATATCAAGGATTAAGACTCCACTTCTAAATACACTTACTCTAGAGTATGTGGATTCAGTATTGCAGCCTGAGTGAAATCTGATCCTATTAAAGATAATGGGAGTTCTGCCATTGACTTTTCACCCTAAATGTGAAATCTGTGATGTCAGACCTATTTGTGAGAGAATACTAAAAATATATGGTAACTGACTTTTATACGAGTTGCTTCTGTAATTGAATAGGCATATCACTGTAACTAATGTAACTGCTGTTTGTTATAGGAGAAGACTGACATAGAAGGTACCTTATTTGTATACAGAAGGTAAGTTTTATATCAAAATCCCTTAATTTAGTATATAATTTCTGGATTGCAACTTAATAAGCATTAGTTATGGCTAAATCTGTTGCACAGAATTTCACCCTCCCCCTTTTCTTGCTCATTAAACAAAATGAGCAAGCATCTTAATTTTGTCTCTCCCCCCCCCCGCCCCCCCAGTGGATTGGGTCTTCCAGTAATAATCTTGAAATGTACATAAAATTATAGACTATAGCAATGGCAAAGAGTCAGCTTATTTTGTTTACCTGGAAATGCAAGATCATTTATTAAGTCAAATAATGCTTTAAATAACTCTGGGGATGGTGCTTCTGCAACTTTATATAGTTCATAAATTCTGAATTAGATAGATAGTAATTTTCCAAATGTATCTAAAGAGACATTAGAAGATAATAGATACAAAACAATAATAATAATAATAATAATAATTAATAATTATAGATATAGTATGAAATAAGTAATATTTAGTATTAAGTTTATAAAAAAATAGATCCAAAACAAATTATTGTGATTTATGTTTTACAAATCTATCTGAATAGATAGTCCAGTAAACGAGTGCCGCGTTCCAGTTTTGACATAGTGTCATTTGAAAACCAGTGACCTCTAGATGTGCAATTTTGGGGTTATTTCTTCAGTAGACTAGGAGATCGTGGGGAAAAAAATCACAATGTTTTCTTAAGGGAAACTAATATGTTTATATAACTAGTAAGTAACTAGTAAATATATGACTAGTAAAAAATATCACAATGTTTTCTTAAAGGAAACTAATATATTTATATAACTAGTAAATGACTAGTAAATATTACTAGTATATAACTAGTAAATCTGTTTATATAACTAGTAAATATGACACTGCCGTATAGAGCAATCAGTGAGTTGATATTGAAAAGCTACTTGGATTTTATGTTTAGAAAAATAGTTAATAGAATTTGAAGCAACCTAATATTAATTCCAAGCATCGTTTCCCAGCTAGAGGTATACAGAGCCTTTCAAAAGCTGAATGAGGTTCTTGGCTCTTTGCCTTATTTTTAATGAAGATTAAAAGTCAATTCTAATTCAAAAGTTGAATGCCCAACTCCTTACGTGCAATACGTTTTGATGCCTTTGAGCCCTGTAAATGTACTGCATTCAAGTCCCTGCTGCTTTAAACATGCTCAACACAACTGACTAATTTTTTTCTGTGACAGCATAAGACTATGGATATATTTTACTTAAGGGATGTAAAATAAAATTAAAACATAAAATCAAATGTTTCCTCCAGGGAGCAGCTTTTGTTGCTAGTTTTAACTTGACATGGCTTGAGTCTTGTCTTCTAATAGTATGAGATCGCTTCAATGTGCCACCTCTCTGGGTGTCTTTAAACTAGCAAGGCTGTGGGGCGGGGGTCCATGGCTTCTGAGTTTCACAGCTGCACTTGGGTGGAGTGCGTGGGGAGGGATTCTAACTGGTGGCTCCCAGTGTGGCTGCTGGGGCAGCCGCCTCGCGCTCCCCCCTTTCATGGATCATGGAGGAAGGGGGGGGAAGTGCGCTGGACTGGTGTTTGAATTTGACATGTCCTGGTGTGAACACTGGGAAACCTGGGCTCCCCAGTGTTCGTGGCCAGTTCCTGTGACTTGCAAAGGCCATGTCCCCTGCCCACAGTGCCTCTGAGAGGTGGACCGATTGGGTGGCATGGATGGCTGCTGCAGTCCTAGGGGTGGGGTGGGGGTGCCCATTACAATGCACCTTTTTGGCTTGCTCTGACAGGGCACTCTGGATTTCTTGACAGTGCGCTATGAGTGGCCATGAGCGGGTGCTGTGTAGGTCACAAAAGCTCACATTTCCCTGCTCCACCTTCAGATGGGTGGTTGGACGAGTGGATACTGTGTGGCCATACGTGGTAGCATCAGAAAACAGCCTCTGACTCTTGTTCTGCTTTCCTACAGCATCCTATTTATTTATTTGTTGCATTTATACCCCGCCCCATCCTGAACCCAGCTCGGGGCGGCTTACAATCATAAAATACCATAAAGCAGTCCAATAGCTAAAATAACATATATAAACATTTAAAACGTATAAAACACATATAAGACAGGGCCTGGGACATAAATTTCTAGGGGTAGGGGGAATAAAAATCAACTACCCACCCCCCTCCCCAAAGGCCCGGGCAAACAACCAGGTCTTGCATCTTCGCTGAAATACTAAAAGGCTTGGGGCCAGGCGGGCCTCCTCCGGCAGGGACTTCCAGAGACGCGGCCCGGCCACCGAGAATGCCCTCTCCATTGTGGCCCCCTGCTTAACGCGAGGAACCTCCAGGAAGGCACCCTGGGCGGACCGCAGGAGTCACTCCGGAGGGCGAGGCGGTCCCTGAGGTATGAGGGGCCGAGACCATGCAGGGCTTTGTAAATCAATACCAACATCTTGAATCTGGCTCGGTACGCTATCAGCAGCCAGTGCAGAGCCTGGAGCACCGGTGTTATGTGCTCCCAGCGACCCGTCCCCGAAAGGAGACGGGCCACCGCATTCTGCACTAGCTGCAGCCTCCGAACCAAACACAAGGGAAGCCCCACGTAGAGCGCGTTGCAATAGTCCAGCCTCGAGGTGACGAAGGCATGGATGAGGGAGGCCAGGTCCAGGCCGGAGATGAACGGATGCAGCCTCTGCACCAGATATAACTGGCGAAAGGCAGCCTTTGCGGCTGCCTCCACCTGCCTCTCCAGGCGGAGGTCCGCGTCCAGCACCACCCCCAGACTCCGAACCTGTTGAGCTATAGGAGGGCGAACCCCCCCAATAAGGGGGGCCGACACCTCCTTCGCTCTCCCCACCACCATCACCTCCGTCTTATCGGGGTTGAGCTTCAGTCTGCTCTGCCACATCCATTCCGCCACGGCCTCCAAACACTGGGATAGCACCGAGATAGCAGGGTCTGGGTCCGCTGAAAAAGAGAGGTACAGCTGAGTATCATCAGCATATTGGTGACAACGCACCCCGAACCTCCTCACGACCTCCCCCAGGGGCTGCATATAAACATTAAATAGTAACGGAGACAGAATCGAACCCTGCGGAACACCGCATGATAAGGCGCAGGGGCATGATAAGGCGCAGGGGCAAGATGTTTCCTCCCCCAGCACCACCCCGCTGGCTTCTCCCCGAGAGGAATGCTTCATTTGCCCACCCAATAATTTACATAGACTAAATACATTCCTGATTTCCTTTGCTTCATCCTTCAATAGAAGGGTAATAGATGTTTATTACGTTTGAAATTTTTTTCACTCTTGACTGAGCAGATTGACTTCTGTATATGTAATAGCTTTTAAAAGCTCAGTTTTGTGGCATGTGAAAGTTTTCTATTAGATTAGAAAGATAAGATGGTTGCTGTGTTGGTCTCAAATGTAAGAGATGGAGACTATGGGTGTTTTCAAACGAGATTGGGGGGGGTCCCCAGTTGGTTTGTGGGGTGGGTGCTGGGGCGTCCTGCATGGGGGAGCACTTCAGACAACCACCCCACCCCCCACATGACTGCCTCGTCCATGCACCGCCCACCCCATCCACATATGGGGCACTCTGGATTTTTCCAGAGTGCCCTGTGCATGGACAGGGTGTGTGGGTCACGGGAGCACCCACCCACACACACACACACACACGTACAACGACTTCAGACGAGTGCTCCTCCACGTGACGTGGACAGTGGGTGTCCATTCGTGGGGGCGTCTCGATTAAAAACACCCTAAGTAGTTCAGATGACCTTTTTTATTGGACCAACTTCTATTATGAGAGTATGCAAGGGCCATATAGGGCTCTTCCTCAGGAAATATTCAATTTATTTGTCCCTCTTAGAAAAGGTTCGTATGAAGTGAAAAACACAAGTATTAGCCATGCTTGGATGAAAACTGTGTAACAGTTTAGATTTTTTTTAAAAAAAGAAATGAAGTTAACTAATCTAGCTAAACTCATATTGCATTATTATGAATTGTACTACTAGTCCAGCTTTGTTTTGGCATTCAAATAAAGAGGAGTTTTGACAGTATATTTGCTCTCATGTAAATGCTTGGGATGAAATTCTGGCCATGTTGAAGCTAAAACAATGTCACTGACTTTATGTAGCTCAAATTTCAGCCATATGTATAATGTTGAGATTACTCAGTTACTTTATTCTTTTCTAAATAATAGGTCAGCTTCACCCTACCATGGTTTTACGATCGTGAACCGACTGAATATGCACAACTTAGTTGAACCTGTAAACAAAGATTTAGAGTTTCAACTCCATGAGCCCTTTCTCCTTTACAGAAATGCTAGTTGTGAGTATAAATTTTGAAAACCTATTCAAAAGTTCAAAATCTTTGTTTTTTCAATCTCTGCTTTGGCTGCTTTCTGTCATCTTATTGTCTACAGCAAGTGTGATGTGTATAGCAAATTATAATGAAATGTCTATGGCTATGTTCTTCTCTGCACCACATTATTTTTAATTCAGTTACATGTGGTTGCACATAATTATGAAGTCACTATGTAGTTGAACAGTTTTTATCAATATTTGGTGCTGTACATAGATTGCTATTTATCTTGTCACCTCATATGTCATCTCTGTTAGAAAAGGTACAGTGTATAGGGGATGGTGTGTTCTGTACAATATGGAACTGAGTTTCTCAGCTCTGTCTCTCTTTAAAAAATAAACTATACACCGCTTAGTTCCTAGGAGAATTCTGCAGAATAGACCCTTTGCTCTCTCAAGTGTAATCTTAAAGTTCAAGTTTAGAGTTAGAAGCAAGACGTTTGTTCTAGGGATACAGGGAAGATTATATTTAATGATATTTTAATACTTTCTTTGCTTCCTTTTTACAAATGAGAGGTTAGTACATAATCACATTCTGAATGAAGGCGAGGACACTTGTGAGACATAGTCTGATTCAGGGGAAGAAACCTAACACAAGTTTACTGTATGTAGTCTGTAGTCTTCCTGCTTTCTAAATTTTAAGTGTTTAATACTGCCTACAAGCATCAAACAAGCTTCTTTATGCTAGACATGGTACAGGAACACAATGTAAAACCAATAACCTCAAATCTGTCTATACTCCAAGCAGCTCACTGTCTCATTCGTGGTATGCTAGGATCTAAGAGAAAAAAGGATGACAATTTTTCAGGGCTGGATAGACATATGGGATGGTATCACTAGGCTGAAAAATATTATGAACAATATGACCATGTACACCCTTTGGTTGGTGTTAAGTGTCTGAAATCAGAATGCTGCTCTTTGGCTCTTTTCACACGGGTGCCCTCCCCTCACAAATGCCACAAGGGGGATGGGTGGACACGTGTGGGAACACCATGGGTGGTGGGTGGGGATACGTGTGCACTCCCACAATCTACTCACCTCCACCCATCACTGGCGTCCATGCCCGATGCTCTGTGGGGAGGTGGGTGTGCACCCTTGGGAATGGCCGCACACCCACCTCCACCCCGCGCCCACCCATCCCCACACACGCTGCAGCCCATGTGATGTATCTGTCCTCTGCTGTGCAGAAGGCTCAGCGCCACTCTTTACCACTCGGTCTGTAGATTGTGAGAAAATACTAACTGGTGGCCTCACAAGTGGCTTGCCTGTCACCTCCCACCATTGGGGAGCTACTATGGTTGTATCTCATAGGCTTAGACAAGGCACTGCATCACCTATACTTCTTGCAGTACAAGCTAGTGAGAATCCCAGAGAACCTATGGGGAATAAAATAGTTATGCTGTTGCCTTGCCTGAATTTAACCTAGATAGCAACAGCGCAGCATATAAATGGGAGGGGTCTGCTCTCTCACACACAGCCTCAGATGGCTGTTGCTCAAAATGGATCACACAAGCAAAGAATTTGGGAACCTTTGGATTAATTATATCCTCTGTTCATGCAATCCTAATACTTTGAGTCTGCATAACAATACTCGAAACTATTGGGTGAAATTTCATAGTTCTCCAGTCACTCATGTTTCTGAAATCAACATACAAGCAGCCTAAATTCTGCAAATACTTATGCATATGTAAGTGTTTGGAGGAGCTGGGCCCTAATCTCGGAGTCCATCAATGGTTGCCTCACTCCGGTGTTATCAATTTAATAATGTAAACACACATGAACAGCTACTTAGTTTTTAGTACATATTATAGTTAATTCCTTTTTCCAAGTACTCATGTCTTTTTATTATTTTGAGTTTTGGCTTTGCTGCTTAATTTTTTTCTCATGTGTAATCTTACTGGTGTATGTGTCTGTCCACAAATGCAATTAACACAAACTTGAATTTCAAATGTAGGTTTTTTGACCAGTTTTTGTTTAGAAGAATACAGTACAAAACAATGGCAGCATTTCTGGACGGCAAAACCTCCAGCTTTTAGAAGCTCACTGAATAGTGCTAGTGTCTGGGCGCCCTAACCAAAAGGAGAAAGTGTACAAACAATCCCACTTTGCTTTGCCCTTGATATATTTCCATTTCAGGTGCTCCATGCACAACACACTCAATTCGTAGCCTTGGAGCCAACACTTAGTGTGCATTCCATAAAAGTGCCAGCAGAAACATTGCCAAAATAACTTGTCAATGAAAAAATAATACCATGATCCAATTCGGAGGAAGGGATGATGTGTATTGGGGTCAGGGGAATCCTTTATGCTGGGTCTTTCAGTCGACTGCCCATAGGCTGCTGCTTTATATTTTGCACAAAGTGCAAAAGGTCCTAAGGTCTATTTTCTTTCATAATTAGAACAGAGTCCTAAACTGTTGAAATGGGGATCTGTTTATATAATGGTGTCCTTTTGTATGTTCTGCTTATGCAGGAGAACATTTTGGTTTGGTATACTAAACAGATCTTTCTCCCTTTTTTCAGTGTACTATTATTGGGCTAAACTAAAAAATAAGTGTTTCTTCTATAATTTAGGTTTTTAGCTAGTATTTAATCTTATTTCTAGTTGCTCTATTGATCACTCCTTAATCTTGCATTCATCCACTATATTTCTGTATCTGCTTAGTGAACTGGGTGTAAATTTTATTCCCTTAGCAGTTACTTTAGCAGACTGTATTGTTTTTTATGTAAGTTACAGAACTTTTCTCATTTCAAAAGTTAGCTTTAAAAAGTAAAATAAAAATTCTCCGTAACAATAAATCAAATTATTTTCCATTCTCCAGTAAGTCAACTAAAATCTTTTTTATCTTTAGTAGGGCAAGTCACTATGCCAGGTTCAAAAAACGTGTGTGTAGAATACTAGTCTGAAGTTCTCATCCTTTATTCATAATATATCCGATATCTCCCTCTACCAATGACAAAGCTGAGGATGATTTAAGATCTTATTTGACACTAAACCAATTAAAGTGATATTCTGGCAAAATGAAGTTACTAGCCTAGATAAAATTGGGGGGAGGGGGGTGGAATCTAGCACATATCAATGATGAAAAGGCAATGCTTTCAATAACAAAGGAAGGGAATTATTCCAAATAAAAGAAATGGAATTTCTGATTTTTATAAAATGTTTTTCTAACATCCAGTATACAAACATAAATATATATGGATCTTTAAAATCTAGGTAATATATTATTTAGATGATAAAATTTTCTATTATAGGTTTAATTATCTCCCTGCACAATATTAATTGGTAATGAGATTAAAACAGAAGTATTTGAAAACTTAATTTTAAACTTACCGGTAATGCTTTGCAAGAAGTATGCTTCTAGTTCTGTTTCACTTATCATTTTCCCTTTGTATCGCAAGTCTCTGTCTTGATGTAGAGGTTTTTTCATCAAAACTATTTCACCAGAGAGGTAAGAAGAACTAATTTCCATGGTGATGAAAAAACAGGCTGAATGTAAATTTTTGACTAAGAAAGGAAGAAATATAGTTCTTCCTTGCTTGGGTTCTTTACTTGTCCTTTTCCTGCTGAAAGGTAGAAGAGTAAATTCCACAGCAAAGGGTATGTCCTTGAAAGGTTTCGTACTGGCATCCAAAACTGAACCTGAAATGCAAGCTGCTGTCGTCTTTGCTTGACATTTTAAAATGACTTTTATGACTGATAAAATGCTATAAAACACATTTTATTTTCGAAACACTACAAATAAATTAGTTGCCCCATCTTTGTCTTAAGCAAAAAGAAAAATCCAAGTTGTCTAATTGCTGTTAGTGCTGTACATCCTAATTTTAAGAGACACTGATTGACATCAGCAATGCTGCTAGGATGACATGTTTCTGATCACTGGAATGTAATGGCTCTATAGCCACTACATTAGCCCACCCTTCTGGCCTAAGATAAGAGTGAAGTCTGCTGTTGTTAGTCTTTGTGAGAGAAGGGGTAAAACTAAAATGGTTGTGTTTTTGTAACACTTTAAATTGAGGACAGCTAAGAATATGGTGTAGTCCTGTTTGTGTTCTAGCAGTCACTTTCAGATTATTTTGCAACACCAATCCAGAACAAGAGTTTCTGATTTAAAGAACTTGCTTAGTCTTGGGGCAAATCCATTAGTGCATGGCTTTTGTTTCTGCAATTTTTCTTTTCCACTAATAAATCCCAGAGTACAATTGGAATGTTTTGTTCTGCTGTGTAATTTTAGTAACTTTGCCTTGATTATTTGGTTTGTCATTTCATTTAGTTGTAGTTTTAGTTTCTTTGATTGATACGAGCTGAGTTTATTACTCAGTCTGCCTTTCCTACCCTCCCCAAGAACATATTTGTATTCTTGCAAGTTTCTTGTTTTTAAGCTTGCAAACTTTACTGAGATGCCATCACTTTTTACTTAACTGCTGGTGGTGTGATTTTTCTTTCCCCCGCAGTTGATTGCAGGGGTGTGTGTTTATGGCATACAATCATGCAGGTGTTCCTTAAGAGCAATACTTTTGTATTTCATACTATACTTCCAAGGCCTCATCTTGAAATTACCATGTCTACTGGAGCACTCTGTTTACTGGACAAGCTGTCATCCATTGCAATTTCTTTTAAGGTTTGGGAGGTTTTTCATTCCTCTTAAGTTATTTGAAGCTGGCTAATGGCAGGCTGTTTCACGCTACATTACTTTGCTAAATGTGTTTGATAGTTCAGAGAAAAGTTAACAAAATGGCCATAGGAATAGATTATATATAGTAAGTAAAGTTAGGCATGGAAACTTACGGTAGAATTTCCTTGAAGTTAGCTAAATCTGAGTTGACAAACCATGGTAGGATTCTGTTCTGATGTAGCCCACGTTTGACACTGATTATGTTAAAGACAGAGTAAATATATAATTAGAATGAGGACATGCCTGACAAAGTTAATTAATGACAGCACTTTTACTGTAAACTGTATCAGCACAGCAAACCTGTGGAGTAGGAGCATGAGTTCACCATACCAGCTGCCCCGTTAGTGGCTATGTTGTTGTACCGTCTCCCTCTCTTTCCTACCCCCTCCCTCCCTCCCTCCCTGCTTGCTAGAAGGGGAAGGCATGACAGATGCATCAAGCAGATGACATGTTGATCTTCCATCCTCCTGCTCCTGCATATTTCTCTCGTTAGGCAGACTTATTACTTTGTCACCTGGTAGTCACTAGATAAAAGATGGAATGTGTGCAAAGTTATCTGACTCCTCTGAATTTGGCATTCAGAGGAGTTAAACTGAAGTAGTACAATGGTGAATTTGACCAATAATTAGTGCATTCAGTAAAGTTTAAAATAATTCAGCAATTGTGTTTATTTTGACTAAAACCATCATTAAACATTTCCTCGACAATTGTACACTTGACTTTTTGTCTGAGATGGGTATGGTTGGATAATAATTAAACTGGATGGATCTTAGGCGGTAACAGCTGTCCTTAAAGAAAGATTTACTATTTACAATAAATCCGATGAACCAAGAGCATATAATTTTGTATGCAACAAGTGCAATTAGTGCTGTAATTAATTTCTTACTGTTCTGTGTACGTATTGGTGAATCTGGGAAAGTTCTATTGTTTCTAGTAGGAAGGCCATTAATTTAAACAGGATTAGTAAACATCTAATTTTGCTGCATCTTCTAAAAAGGTTGTTGTAAATGTCTTAATTTGCAATGATCAGGGCATGAAATTTGAGATTGCACTTCGGGAGCCAAAAAAAAAATGCAGTTGCCAAACTTTATCCTGATAAAGACCGTTCTTGCCCCACTGCACCCCCTGAACCAGACGCCAGCCTCAGTTTTCTGGGTGCCAATTGCTCCCAGGCCGGCGCCTGCAAATGTTGTGCCCTGCAATGATTCATTACAGAAGATTGGATATTAAGCATGATAGGCATCAAGTATGAATATTTAGTAGTTCAAAATGCTGAGCACTTTGATTATATATATGCAGCATAAAGCTCTTTTGAGAGTGCAGCAATAATTCTTGCATGTTAATTCCCAGAAGTCCACATACAGTTATCTTATTGGTAAACCTTCTAAATAGTTTGGTAATCTGCCTTCCATCATCATTGACGCTAACAGGCTTTCATGGTAATTCCTCATGACTCCTTGTGGGTAGCACAAAGTGAAACATTTGATGTGTTGGCAGACCGCTGATTTGAAATGCATTTCTGGTGCTGTGCAGATCTGTTTCTGGCAGAATTGACTGTGACACTTATCTCGGCCATTAAGCTATCATTATGGGTTCCTTATCTACATTCTTCAAACAAACATACTTTTTGAAGAAGCTCTTTTCCCCCCTTGGCAGGTCTTTTGATAATGGAGTGGGGGAGGGGAAGGTGATCTTTTTATAATGTTAAATTATGCCACAAGCGTGTGCTTCTGCTAATGCTTTCAGATGAAGTAAGTCCTTGATAATTCAAAACTGGGAGCTCAGTTTGTATTTGCCTCACCTGTAGTTATTCAAAAATATTAACCTTATTAAAGATTCATAATTATCACATCTATAGGTAATTTCGGATGTGACGGGCCCGGAGGCCCGCCACGTTGAATCATACACCAGGATCCGTTTTGAATCCTGGTCAGGAATCAGTCCTTCCGTTAGACATGACGGCCTGATTCTCACCAAGGATTGGGGGTGGGGTGGGGTGGCATGACTTGTGGCCGCACAGCCCCGCCCTTCCCCAGCTGCCTGCCTTCCTGGAGACAGGCAGGCGCAGCAGCCAATGTGGCCACTGCGCCTGATCCCATCCCATTGTTGGGGCTGGATTCCCGGACAGGGCTGGCAGCCAGATGTTCACCGTAGCCATTGCCAGCCCCGTCTCAGATTGTGGCCAGTCTAACCATGATTCCGGAGGTGAGGCCGGCCTCACCTCCAGAATCATGGTTATTTTGATTCCCGCCAGGTATTCACCATGGTGAACATCTGGTGGGAATCTTTTAGACGTTTCGGGAGAAACGTCCACCACAGGAGATTCACTGTGGTTGACCGTGGTCTCGTAATGTCTGAAATTACCCAATGAAGCTGAGACTTTTTTTGCTGGCTTAGGCTGCTTGCACACAAGGGCAGGGGAAGACTGCCACGAGCCAGAATCATGTCGGGGGGGATCACGTGAAGCTCTGCTTCTCGACACGGGGTGTTGCACATGATTAGCCCATTTCTGCCATGATTTCAGTGATGGGAGACAGGACTGAAAATCCAGCCTTGTCTCCCATCACCGAAATTGCAGCGGAAATGGGCTAGCTGCTGCTGCACATGAACAGAACTTCATGTGATTTTCCCCCCCCCCCAACGTGATTTCAGTTCATAGCAATATTTCCCACCCCAGTCTTGTGTGCAAGCAGCCTATGTTTCATGCTAGTATTGGAATGGCTCTTAAATACAGCCTTATTGATTTGTTTTTAATGAAAAATGGTGCTGTTTAATGAAAATGGTGCCATCACACTTTGATCCTGCCTGGAAGGATCTGGCCCAGATGCCGAGCAGACGTGTTGAGATGCAGACATGGGTCCGCATGGTCCCGCCCCCCACGCTGATATGCGTGGCCCTCCCTCCTCCATGGCGGGCTTCTGCAGCAGCCTATGAGGCTGCTGCGCCCACCTGGAACAGCCCCAGCCCGGGGTCCGGTAGAGTGGGCCATCACATGTGTTCCTTGGGCCGCAGCAGCACTTGGCCCAGGCTGTGCCTTAGCGATGGACCCAAGGTACAGCCCGGGCTAAAAACTGCATTGGCCCGTGGAAAGCCAGGGCCCGGCCTGGGAACCAAGATCTGGCTGGTTGTTTCATACATGACGGTACTGCAGGTGGCCATGTGGGTCAAAGCATTGCCACCTGTGGTACCGTCACGTCTAAACATACTCTTGAGTCTCAGGAGGAAGAGCTTGGATGTGGAGGGGGAGAGTAATTGAGATGTAATTTGTAGAAGCTGGACTAGGGAGCTCCTAAGAGGGAGAGGAGACTACGGAATACAGAGAGGGCAGAATGATTTGATGCAACTGAGGTTTTGAGGAGTGGGAGCAGAATAAAAGGCTGGCAGTGTCAGGAGCCAGAGGGGATACTCGTCTGAACCTTGGCTGACAGCAGCGAAACGTTGTCACCCTGGAATCTCAAATAGCTGTGAAACCCACTGCAAAGCATTGCTCTCCTTCTTGTGGCTGGCTTGCATTAACTATATAGTCTCAACATTTTCTTTCAAATTTCTGTAACCAGGAAAGTTGAAATCTATGAACTTGTATTCTTAGATTAGGGGGAATATGCAAATGTTTGAAAGTCAGTGAGTTTCCCATCATA
Source organism: Sphenodon punctatus (assembly GCA_003113815.1). Classification (NCBI taxonomy): domain Eukaryota; kingdom Metazoa; phylum Chordata; class Lepidosauria; order Sphenodontia; family Sphenodontidae; genus Sphenodon; species Sphenodon punctatus. The sequence continues at coordinate 5,443,575 of QEPC01004593.1, read as the reverse complement.
CCATTCCATTAATTTTGGACATCTCTCATCTTTAAAATACTCATAAAATACCACAGAGACCCTCTATTTTCTGGTCTCCTACCAAGAAACAGATTTTTCCGCTTTTATGCTTACGGGAAGAACTGGCACGCACATACTGGCATTCGTGCCTACCCCTGGCTGATATATCTGGGGAGGCTGATGATGGACTTTGGTTTTTCATTTCAATATTTTTGTGGCAAGGACTCGCTCCAGGTTTTGCGGGAGATAGTGAGTAGAGCTCGGGATATAGCTCTTCAAGAGGACCTTAGTATCTTGAATTCCTGGAAAGTTGCCCCTATGCTTAGCCAGATAAAAGTCGATGACAAATTAGAGCCATATCTGGATATGATAAGAGATTCTAGGCTCCGCAGATGTTATACTTTGACTTGATTCCAACTAGTACAAACAGCCGTAGTAGAGGGTAGGCAGTCATACATTCCTTTCAACCAAAGATGATACTCCTGTAGCCAAGGTGAGGTGAAGACGTACCATTTTCTTTTGCGATGCCCATACTTTGATAGTCTGCGTTCGGCTTGCTGGCTCCATTGCTCAACGAGGGCACATATAATACAGTTGAGCAATGCTATCGATATTTGATGCTCCTAGTAGAAGAGGAGCAGATGGTGGCCATAGCAACCTTTGTTTGACTGGCCACCAAGAAAAGGAGCATGATCTTAGGCAGTCGGGTGAAATTGGGTGTCCAAATAGATTAAGGGGAAAGAACAAGTTTAGGCATAAGATAGCAGACAGTTAAGAGCCATGGTTTTAGTTATTTAACAAAATAAATAAATTGTATATTAATTATAGTGTGTTTTATTTTAGTTAGGTTATTTGAGTGGTGTCAAAGTGGGGGCTCGAACAGCTTGGGGTTCCCCTATAAGTATCCTCTTGTGGATGAAGGTGCATATTTCAAATATGATATATAAAGTAAGCACCTCAGTTGCGCCACTTTGTGTTTTATTGAACTGCAAGCTATTGATTAGGTTGTTTTAGTAAAGTCTATGTTGTTTTGTTGCTTTTAATGTAACTTTTTTTTGTATAATTGTAAAAGGGCAATAGCGAAAGCTTTGCCGTCAATAAACAAACCAAACCAAGTACCATATTTCATATAGGCAGCAGTGCAGAATTTCCAGGGTCCTGAGTATAATTGTTGTTCCTATCAGATGCTCTATTAGCTCAAGTCACAGCAGTCTGTGGTGTGGATCTGAAGCTTCCAACCTGGCTGATGGAGGAGTCGGTAGGACTCCACATGAGAAAAGTTTATTTTGAGTTGCACCCTGGAGAGTTGCATTCTCTCCTTGCCTCTAGGTAAGTCACTTAATCCAAGCATTCTTCCTCAAGATGGCTCCATGATTCTCGGTTATGGGAACTGTGTTTGCACAGAAGGCAGTGATAAAACTCCTCTTCTCAAGTAGACTGCCTTGCTGCCCTTCCCTCTTCTTTTCTAAAGTGTGCTATGCTTTTGTGCTCAGGGGAGAGATTTTAAATGCATGGGAGGTTGTGAAACACAAATCTTTGTACTTCTCAGTGTTTCAACCTTTAAAAAAATCAGATTCTCTTAGTATAGATCGTTTTTTGTAGTTTTTATCAGTATAGTTTGAAATGTATAGGTAGGCAAAGTTGTAACCACCTTGGGTTTTCAGAAGTTAGACTACCTCCTCAATGTGCAACACATCTGTCCAGCAAATCACTTTTGTCGGAGCAATTTAGGACTCATAGCAAGCTACAGTCTTCCTGCCTAAGAGAAGACTTCCACAAGATGCTATCAAACTACTGACTTCTGGTCCAACACAAATAATGGAATACTCGGTGTATCTTATTGGCCTCCTGGTTTCCACTATGAACGGCCTTTGTGCTTGATACAGAACCACTACGTAGTTACAAAAAATTCCATTTGAGACACTGATCTCCGTTATCCTTGTTACTACGGGGGCTTCTTTGACAGGGAGTGGGGAACACTACAGTCATTTAAAAATGTACAGACATTGGACTGATGATGACACAAGACTCGACATCAGTATTATCGAATCAAGGTACATAAGATGGACCTCTGTGTCCTTTTACACCACTTGATTGGACCTGTGATATGCATGGCTACAGAAAACAGCAGAGGGTAAGTCCATTTTTTTTTTCTTGCCCTATAATCAAAAAGTTCCTCAATGGCTCAGCAATACTTACCCACTAGTATCTGTTACTGTTTCCATATAGTATCTTATATATTTATTTTACAATTTTATACCCCACCCCTTCTTCAAAGCAGCTTGCGGCAGCTTACACTTAAAACAAAAATATAAAACACACAAAATACCAATATAAAACCACATGGTGAAGCCATCTTGATCTGGTGATCTGATGTCTCTTGACATCAGACTGACATCTTGTGGTAGGACAGAGCCATTGTGGGCTTCAGGACCTTTAAGAGGGGTAGCGCTAGCATGTGGCAGCATGAGCAAAGCTGCAGGCATTGGACTAGAGGAAGACCATGCCTAATTGAAGAGCAGCTGTGTTAGGGCGTGGCACAGGCCAGCCTGTGGAGATTAGCTCGGCAGAGGAAGACAGCAGAAGGAAGAAACTGCTGGAGGAGAGCAAGAGCCACAAGGGCTGAGAGACTGCTGGGAAAGCAGGACCTGTGTGAGAGCTTTGCTGAAGGAAGGTGAAATCAAAGGATTTGGCTACAAGGACTTGGATTAATGGAATAGGAATGCTGAGAGCAGTGGACAGGCAAACAGGTTGCCTAGTCTGTGTAAGGCTGGGAGCCTATGGGGAGTAACAGAGATATGGAAAGTATTGTGTGGATCTAGAGACCTGTGGTGGAACCTAGACCACTTTCAGACATTTCCCCCCCCCCCGTGCATATTCGGGGGGGGGGGGGAATGCGCAGCCAGAATATGCGGGGGGATTGGTTGGCCTCCCGATCCCCAGTGAGCATGTCCATCCCGGAGAAGCACTGCACACTGGAGGACTGGGGAGGGACTGAGGGAGGTGCCAAAGGCTCCCAGGCTATGGAGAAACCCAGCCAATCAGAACAGCTTTTAGAGTGGTTCAGGAAGTGTTTTCGAGACTCCCTTGCTGTCCTGATGAAAGCCTCTCTTCCCACCACTCCCCTCCTTACTAGAGGACAATTGACTCCCTCCTTTGGGTGAGTAATATTTTTTAACCTTTCTAATTTTATTTTTTAAATGTATTTTATTTTGGATTTATTTTTTAGTGTTTGAGGTAATTTTGGTTGTCTGTGTATTTAAAATATGGTTTGGGGATATTTGTTTTTGGTATTAAATATATTTTTGGATTTAAAAATAAATGTTTAGGGATTGGGGGTATTTTAGTATTTTAAATTTTTGGATTTTATTTTATTTTTGGTTTGCATTGACGCTATTTAAAAATATATATTTTTCTAAGCACCAGTTACATTGCTGGTGCTATGTAAATACTTAATAATAATAATAAAAAATGCAGCACTGTGAACATTTAAAATATACTTGTTTTTCACATGACCTTATAGTGTTGTGCTTTCTTGAATTTTGTCTCTCTTCCTGTGTGATTTGAACTTTGAATGTTTAAATTTGGTGGTGGAATATTTTTGTTGGGCTCATAATGCAAAAAATCACCAGACAAAATATAGAATCTTTTCCAAAGATTTTATTTGGTGACATAGTTGTTTGGTGACTAAGGACACTTCACTTGCTGATTTTGCATGCAACCTTGTGTGGTTTTAGTCTTTGAAAGAGGAAATAGCTGTATTAGCCACTTTGAATTTTGCCCCCCATTCTACTTTGATTTGGGCTCTTATGTATTTTTTTCCTCTTGTTCACTGGCCTGGGAGCTTTTAGCTTGTAGGAAGGACTGAACATACTATACCAGAGATGGTGAATGTTTTTCCTCCCAGGGACCAATTGCAGCAATTATGGATGTGCATTATAGCACTCCACATAATCCTGTTGGCTTTTGCAGCATTTTCCATGCATTTAGTTGTGGCCTATGCTGCATGTGTCTCGGATATTCTAATGTTTGTTTGAATTGCACCTTAAGTAAAGTACTGGAAATTTCTGTAATCTGGGCTAGTTGTTACAATACTTCTGTTTTCTCTGCTATGGTACTCCTGCCATTGAACACATTGCTGCTGGTGGTTATTGGAGACAGGTCCCTTGCCCAGTGGGCTTACAATCTAAGAAGGATAAGGGTGAGGGGAACACAGGGAGAGGCAGACACACACACTCCCATATTTTTGTTACAAATGGGGAACTGAGGTTGTAAAATTCCATATTAATTTCAAAATTCTGGTCCTCCTCCCACCTCCCGGGTTTGGCCCTGCCCACCATTGGCACCATCCCACCAGCCTTGGAACCCATCAGCCACCACTGTAGCCCAGGTTGTGACTTTAAGGCTTGCCTGCCCGGGCCACAGCAGGTCATCACATTTGTTCCTGGGCTGGCTGTCATTGGCTGCCATAGCTGCCTGTCATGTCGGGGCGCAGGGCGGGGGCAGTTGGCCTCATGTTTGTGCTTCTTCCCAGCGCCCCAGCTGTGGTCATACTTGTTCAGTGGCTTGGACCTTGTCCGCTGCAGTTTTCCTCCCTGGGTCGCTGCTGCGCTGCCCTCACGTGTGTTCGCCTAATGTCTTCAATGCACACTTTACTAATAATTATGTGTTGGTCCTTGCCAGTAGAAACTGTACCCCTTTGGAAAGAGCAGTACTGTCCCCATATTTGAATAGACCTGTCTGTTCTCCCGGCCACAAGTAAGAATCGGAGTCACTCAAAAAAGAAATTATAGCTACTTTCCTGTAACTGGGTTGTTTGAGATGGCTCAGTGCATTCTCATGCCTGTCCACCTTTCCCTCTACCTCAGAGACCTGGAATTCCTCTTCCTGGTGGTTAGTGACTGGAAGAAACTGACCCCCTCCCCCTCCTCAAAAACATTGCACACTTAGGAGGGGCAGTTGGGGAAACTTGCTAATAATCTTACTGCTGAGGAGATGAGTTTCTGGGCTGCCTGCTGCATACATATGGTTTCCATGAGTGAGAGTGCATGGAGACATCTTGAAGAACTCATTTATTATTATTATTATTAACAAACATTTATATAGCACCAGCAGTGTACCTGGCACTTTACAAAGTAATAAAATAGACACGGTCCCTGCCCCTAGGGCTTACAATCTGAGAGACAGGAGCTGGGGGAGAGACTTAGGAAGGGGAACAGAGGGAGAGACAAGGGGTCTAACATTCATGAAGATGCGAGGTCTCAAGTGCACGTACTTGGCTTGGTTACGATGAGAATGACAGCAGGCAGGTCCATGTTGCAAGGATAAGGGTAAACCGATCGTAGGTATAGGAATAGTGGCTCAGCAGGATAAAGAGTCAGACAGAGCAGAGCGAAAGAGGTGAGTTTTAAGGAGAGATTTGAAGGTATGAAGGGAGGGGGCAAGGCGGATGTGGACAGGGAGGGAGTTCCAGGCATGGGGGGCAGCAAGTGAGAAGGGACGAAGGCGCTTAGGGGAGCAGGGAAGGCGTGGAAGGGTGAGAGAAGGGACAGAGGAGGAGCGAAGTGCACGGGCTGGAGTATGGAGCATTTACAAGTAAGTAACATTGTCACTGACTTCCACTGATTGTGGAAATCAGTTCCACAACTGAGTTGAGGATGCAGCTGGATTTAAGAAAGCTATTCTTTTGAACTTTAAAAAAGTCAGACGCCAGGCTTCTCAAGTTAGTAGATATTTTCTGTACTTCTGGCAGTAATATCTGCAAGTTCAGCTCCACACTTGCCAAGCAGGAATAATGATACCTTTTCTGGGTTTTTAGAAAATATTTTAGTTCTTTATATATATAGTTGGAAAAGTTCGTGGTATGCAAAAGATTTAATAAGAATAGATGTGTGTTTGATCAGTAGATGAACTGAAGAATTCTTCATTACCAGGTGTGATAGTCAAATATTCCACCCACGTGCAACTGTTTTGTAGTTTGGAAATATTGAAGTACCTGTAAGCTACAAAAACTGATAAATGGGAATTCTGTTGCTTTTAATATGGCACTGTTTCTAATTGTGTCTGATGATGAATTATATTGACAAACCCAACAAAACAAATCAGCCAACCAAGGAATCTGTTGTGTTTACTTCTGGTTTGCATACCATTTATTGGCTGAGTGTTTGATGGAAATAATGCGTTAAGTAGAACTAAAAGACAAATACAGTTCTTTTAATGAAACTAACCTCCTCTGTGCTTTCCATTTACAAGCTATAATAGCTAAGAATTTAACAGGCTTGCTTTATGAATATAGTTTTACTAGAGCATGCAAGTACACACAGCTTTGTTATAACATGCATTGTTCTAGCATGAATTTGGTTATAATGCCATGCGAGACATGAGTCCTAATGTGTATCATCAGAAATACAGTACACTTCAGTTTTAAATTAAAGACACAAGATTTAAGCATCTTCACTATGAGGTTCGGCTCCCAAAAGCCATGTTATAATGAGGTTGCACTGTATTTGTACATTTCAGATATTACATGGATGTTAGAGACGTAGAAAAGAAGCTCTTGACTTTTTCAGAAAACATTTGTTGAGGTTACAGGGCTTGCTCACATGAATGCATACTCTGAAGTAATAACTCAGCTTTTGATTGTGTAAACATTGTTTACAGCAAAGCAGGAGATGGTTCTCTTAGGGTATGTACTTTTGACTAAAGAGAAGTTCTCTTAGGGTATGTACTCTTGACTAAAGAGAAGGATGTTCTAGGACAAATTGACAAACAGAATACTAACAAGTCACCAGGGCCAGATGGCATTCACCCCAGAGTTCTGAAGGAACTCAAATGTGAAATAGCAGACCTACTGTTAGTAATTTGTAACCTGTCACTAAAATCAGCCACTATAACCGAGGAATGGAGGGTGGCAAAGTGTAACCTTGATTATTTAAAAAGGGATCCAGAGACGATCCTGGAAACTACAGACCAGTAAGCTTGATGTCTTTGCCGGGGGAAATGGTGGAAACCATCATTAAGGACAGCATTACAGGGCAAGTTGACAAGCATGGCTTAATGGGGTAGAGTCAACATGGATTTAGTAAAGGTAAGTCATGCCTCACTAACCTGTTGGAATTCTTTGAGGGTGTGAATAAGCATGTGGACAAGGGAAACCAAGTAGATATAGTGTTCCTGGATTTTCAGAAACCATTTGATAAGGTCCCTTGTGAGAGAGACTTGAGAAAATTAAAAAGTCATGGGATAGCAGGTAGTGTTTTATTATGGATCAGAAACTGGTTGAAAGATAGAAAGCAAAGGGTTGGACTAAATAATCAGTTTTCACAGTGGAGAGATGTAAAAAGTGCTGTGCCTCGGAAATCTGTATTGGGACCGGTGCTGTTTAATGTATTCATTAATGATTTGGAAAAGGGTTTTAAGAGTGAGGTGATCAAATTTGCAGATGACACTAAGTTATTCAAGGTAGCTAAAACATGAGCATACTGTGAGGAACTGCAACGGTGTCTTACGATACTGGGTGCCTGGGCATCTAAGGGTGTTTTCAGACGTGACGAGATCACAGTGAACCACACTGAATACCTACATGTGGTCACTGTGCCCTGCACATCTGTTCGACGGCCACCAGGTGTTCGCCACGCTGAATGCCCATATGGGGTCAATTTCAACCATGCTTCTGGGGCTCCCGGCGCGAAAATCCCCAGAAGCGTGGTGAAAGTGATTCCCGGCCAGAACCAAAAAAAAGTAACGTCTGGACGGCGATCACGGCCCGGAATCCCCAGCGGGATTCCAGTCCGTGGTCAAAGCGGCTGGGCGCTGTGGCTGTATTGGCTGCGGCGCCCGCCTGTCTCCCCAGAGGGCGGGCAGCGAGGCAGCGTGGAGGGGGCGGGGCCGTGCGGCCGCACGTTGCGTTGCGCGGCCCCGCCCCCTCCCTGATTCCCCGCCGGGATCCCCGGCATGTCTGTTTGCTGTGCCTGGGTGATCCAGGCGGGGAATCTCTGGGTTGTTTTCGGGACGGGCCGAAGCCGCCCCGTCACGTCTGAAAACACCCTATATGGCAAATGAAATTTAATGTGGACAAGTGCAAAGTGATATGCGTAGGGAAAAATAATCCAAACTATGTGTATACAATGCTGGGTACTAAGCTAGGAGTTACCACTCAGGAAAAGAATCTGGGGGTGGTTGTGGACAATATTCATAGTTCATATTTACAATCCTAAATTGGACTAGAGCAACTTTGGAGTACAGATGTGTCTATTGAGGTTATTCTGCGATTATGTTCCTTTTAAGTTACTCCTTTCTCTTGATAAACTCATTTGTTAAGTCATGAGGTTTGGAAGAACTGAACAACTCTTGCCTTTATTAGAAAATTAATTAAACTATTTTTGGATGCTTACTTTATTGTAGGTCTTACTGCACTTGTATTGCTTTAACCTAACAGACTTCCGTGTGTGTATACTTTGCATTCCTATCCACATCAGTGTTCTTAATTACCTGTAAAGAACAGTACTTGGTGCATAGGAGAGTTGTGTGTGACTGTAACTTTGTGGGCTGCTACTTCCAGGATTTTTCTTACAATTGATTTTTTGGCATTCTTATCTTATTATCTTTTCTGCTCTTTATATTTCAAGTGTCAATTTACAGTATCTGGTTTTATGACAAGAATGACTGCCATCGAATAGCAAAACTCATGGCTAAGTAAGTACCTTGATTTCTTAAAAATACTTTCTTTAACTCTGTGTGTTAAATTTCTCTTCTATGCAGTGTTCTCAAATTTTATTGGAAAACTATTTTTACATTTATCGTTTTTATATTGCAGAATCTTTATTTTTCTTAATATCAGTCAAATTCTGAGATTTATTTGTTAGATGTCATTTGTTAAACCCATCCTTGAGGACATTTTGCCATCTAGATAACCTTGGTATTTTGTTTCATTCATGAATGTGATGAGAAAACACTTTAGGAAAAGAAATGCAACAAATCTCTGTACTTTGGGAGTTGAGGGTGGTGGATTCTTGATATTTTACAGGCATTAGCTTGCGGGAGGTTGGTGATTATTTTTTTTTTTGTCAAAGTGTTAGTTTGAACATTTGAATGTTTTATATGGAACTCCCGTTTTTCTTGGGAAAAGTAGCTATTATTAAAATAGAAATAGCAAAAGCATTGAGAAAATTATCGAATGCACTAAAGCTTTGAGATGAAGGAACAGTCCTCACACCTTGGCTGTGATCCACAACCCATTGAAGCCCTGCGGAGTAAGAGGACTGTGGATTGTAGCCCTATTTTAAAATTCTGGATGCTACCTTAAGTGAGGGTCATGTATTTCATTTCATGGCAGCCTCTTGACTGCCCTCTCTAAATTACTTTTTTTGGCCTGCCTGCAGCCTTTCTTAAAGCTATGCAGTCACTCTGCTATTGAGTAGCTTTATTGAATAAACTATTTTCCAGTCATCTCCCCTCCTAAAGTAAATACTGCTGTCAGAAAGCAGTTTTCCTTTGAAAAGTTGTAGTCATACAGCTAATTCTTGGTAATAAAAGACTGGAATATATTTCACCCCCAAATTTCTGTCCCTTCTTCCCAAATGACACATTCTCTGATGCTGGAATGGAACTGTGCTGGAAGTGTCTTGAATTCTGAAATGGGAATGTTCCCATTTGCGAACTCGGAGAAAGCATTTTCAATCAGTCTATCCTAAAATATGAAATATAATTATATAAAATTTAACTTTGTTTCAATAATAAAATATTCTTGGCAGGTGTTTGTAGAGTATATAGAGTATGAAACTAAGCTTTACTATTAGCCCAGGTTTTAAACGTTGACCATGCCATATGAAATACATCCATGCCGTGTAAGCCGTCATAAGCTTTGTTTAATTATTTGTTTACCCTCTAGCTATGCTGCCATCCATATCTCTTTGGTATCCCAGCCATCCCTGTGTGGCGTGCCAGATTTGCTGCTCAAAGCAGGCACTGTAGTAGACACAAAGAAACTCTAGCATGCCTGTGAGGGTGTAGAAAACAATGCTGCACTTTAACTGCATGCAGGTAGGGGAAGGCAACACAGGAACTTCAGGGGGTTAAAGTCTTTGGAGGCAAGAGGCAGCGAGCACGTTCGTTCCCTGTGCCCTCTTAACATGAGAAGAACGCTGTTGACCGCAGAGTAAATAGGAACCCCACTGACAGAGATTCAATTGCAGGGACACGGTTTCACAATGAAAAAGTAGACGTAGATCCAGAAGCGCTGCACCATGGGGTTTCAAAGTCTTCCCAGATAACCTTAATATGCATTGACATGTTCACACTGCAAGTGTGCATTAAATATTAATCTGCCTTAATAATGGTTGTTTAAATGGTAAATGCTGAATAATAACCTCAAATTAATATGTATTAACGGCCAATTCAAATTAAGTGTGAATGAATAAATTTTATTACGTGGTCATAGACCATTGTAACATACATAATAAAAGAAAATGCGGAGCACAGCTGCAATTTCTAAACATCCATATACCACACAACTTACAACAATCACGTATATCACGTATAAAAATCGATACAATCAAATCAACATCAAATCCAGGCTTTCCAATATATTATAAACAGATCCTAACCACTGGCCCATGGTTTATGATTGGAATATACTAATTAATAAATTAATTTGTTGATTTATAAAGGCCCAAGGAAATGTAAAAAAGATTTCCTACAATGAACTGCTTGGATAAGGAAAAGGGTAGTACTTTTAATCACCACTTGATCCGAACTATTAAGCAAAATAGCTAACAACATACGTTCAGACCTACCCTGATAGACCTCAAGAATAGACCCTATTTCTTTTGTTATGTATGTTACAATGGCCTATGACCATGTAATAAAATTCATTCATTCATTCAATTAAGTGTGTTTGTTTAAAAACAGCCAGAGTCTGCTGAATAGTTCTTACTTACTGAACATATTGACTTTGGGGAGTTGCCATAGAAACTGTTACAGCATTAGCTGTAGTAATCCAACCAGAAAAAAAAGTAGATTGGTTGGAAAACATCTGTTGAAGCAAGCTTTTGGAATATATGAAGTAGGTAGGCATGCATACTTTGTGTGCTTATGCAAGGTGTGTGGGGCAGGGAGGGGGGGAGTTAAATGGCATTCAACTAAGAAAGATGAAATGTAAACTATCCTCGTTATAGAAAATGGTCTATGTGACTACCTGTACAATGAAGCAGAGCATAAATAAATAAATAAATATGCTTTGGATAAGAAGCTGGGAAAGAAACTATGTTCTGCCTCTTTCCTTGAACTATACTGTAGTAAGGCCAGAAGCCTGAACCAGAATCTGGTTCAGGTTTGAATCTCGTCATAGCAAGCACTAGACCGCAAAGAAAAAGCAATCAAGCGCTTAAAAGGAGAATCAGGGTAAAATACAAACGGTATAGTTTACTTCCTTCTAAGGTGAAATGCTTGCACAAGCGAAGTAAATGCACAAACAACTAGTTGCATAAGACAAGTGAAAATGTCAGCCAAGCATGACCAGGGGGGTCCATAGCCCCACAAATGCAAGATAAGGGGGAACTGTAGAAAAACAGAAATATTTATTATAACACCATTAATTAGGGCTGACATAAGGCGAGAACACTTTGATAAGGACGAGGTACCTTATTAAGGAAGGAATGCACAATTGATTGGAATTGGCAAAAGATATAGGCAGGTGAAGATGGATGGACATATATTGGATAGTAAGTAATGGGTCGAATCTATGGGTGATTTCAGACATTACGTTGTCGGCATTCACCACAGTCAAATGCCGGGGGTGGTGAAAGAGCCGTGCATGTCTGTTCGTTTGCATCCAGATGGTCACCACAGTCAAACGCGGCCCGGGGTGAAGCTAACCATGCTTCGTGAGGTCGGGGCGGGAGGAGGTCGAGAAGTGTGGTGAATGCCCACCACGGTAGGGGTGAATGAAAAGTAACTTCTGAAGGGAAACCCCCAATCGCGATGGAAAGAAATGAACACCGGATGTGGTGACAGCACGCGGCGTCGCTGCTAGGCAACCAACAACAAGCAGCTCATGGAGGGAGATTTAAAGGGCAGTCAGCAGTAGGGAAACGTGGCAGAATAGGTGATGGAGGGGAGGGAGGAGGACACGGAGCGGAGGATGGAGCGAGAGGGCGAGGAGGAGGTGCAGCAGTAGCAGGAGGGGGAATACGGCCCAGCGGAAGACACCCAGCAGCACACGGGGCCACCCTGGAAGAGGGTAGGGGGTGCAGCTGAGAGCGGGTGGGTTGGAGCAGGGGACAGGAGGGAGGGAGGGACCACAGCCAACAGGAGCCTAATAAGCAGCCCCCACTGTACCCCCATACAGACCAGCAAGAGGGCACGCGCCCCGGAGGAGGCAGAGGCCGGAAGGAGCCATGGACAGGCGGCGGCGGGCGCAGAGGAGGAGGAGGAGGGAGTGGAATGGCTGGCGTGCCGGTGCCACAGGGGGGGTCAGTGGGGGCTCCAGGAGACCCATGACCTAATCGCTATCTGGCCGACACCCAAAATGCAGGCAGAGCTGGCTGTCAATGCCAGGAATGAACAGGTGTTCGCCCAGATAGCCAAGGAGATGGGGGAGGCCGGATACGACCGAACGCCCACACAGTGCCGGACTAAAATTGAGGAACTCAAAATGGGGTTCAAGGACATAGCGGACAACAACCGGCACTCTGGGCGGGCGGCACATGCCTCCCGCTACATGGATGTGCTGAGCCGGGTGCTGCACCGCAAGGGCTCCATAGTGGCCCGGCGCCCGAGAGGAGGAGGCGCCCGGGAGGAGCAGCCCGTGCAGGAGGACCCCCCCCCTTGCAGCCATAGGTCCCCACGCAGGCCCCAACGCCGGCTACCGACACCAGGGAGGAGATGCCAGGTACCTCTGGCACATGCGCCCGACACTCCCCCAGCCCGACATTACTAACGTTCCTATCCATCTAGCAGGTGTGTATGTGTGGGGCCGTTCGGCCTTGCATGCCGGCAGCTGTGCGCTGCCCACTCTCTTAGCCTCCCTCCACAGCAGCCCCATTGTTCCCATCCTGCTGTTATCTGTTGGCCTTGGCAGCCCCTGGCCGCCTGTGCAGCCCCCTGCCCTGCATCCCATGCTGCCCCCACGGCAGCTGCGGCTCAGACCCTCCAGGAGCTGTACCATGGCAGCTGCATCTCAGCCCGAGGTCCCGCTCGGCGGCTCTGGGGGCCCCGTCCGGGCCTGAACCACCTGCGAGAGCATGGTCCTTTGCGACCTGTGGCGTTCCCCCCATCGTTCAGCGCTGCCTGCACTCCTTGCCCACCCGGCCGGATGCCTGTCATTGCCTGAGCTTTGTTATGCTGTGCTTTGGCTATGTCGCGACCGCTGGCAACTGCCGCGTGCACTGTGAGGAGCTGGGGCTCCCCTCCTTCCCTGAGGGGCGCCTACCGTGAACTCTGGGGGGGCCTTGCGGCGTGGAGTCCTGCCGAGACAGCCTCCACCCTGTGTCTGTGTGCCTTCCCGGGATATGCGACCTGCCAGAGTGAGGGTGACCCTGCCGTGTCCGTGTCCTACTTCATCAGCGTGCAGGGTGCACGTAGGTTTCCACGCTCCTGTGGGGCTGCCTACTACCATCTGCTGGAGCTGTCCCATCTGCCCTGGCCTCCTGCAGCTGATTATGGCATGCCCTCCCCCCCTCTGGACCTGCGCTGGTGGCCCTGTCTGAGGTGTGCAGCCGCTCTGATGTGCAACTCGGGATGAGCTATGCGGATCCCTTCGAGGCCTTCTACCTGATCTGCTTTCACATGGCCCCCTGTGGCTTCTGCCGGGGTCTGTGGCAATGGCCCTGCTATCCCTTCCCCCCTCCCTTCATGTTTCCCTTCCCTGGGCGGGGCCCTCCTCTGTGAGTGGCTTCGTTTGCCCACAGGCGGCCATGTTTGCATCCCCGTGACCCTGGTGCCTTGTGGGGCTCCTACCATGGTTCTCGCCATCACGTCTGCTGGGTTCCCCCGGCCCGGGTTCACTCCGGTTGGCCCCAGGCGGTGGTGCCGCCTCTGTCACGTCAGTTGGGGCCGTGCGGCTCACCACAGCCCGCAGTGACGCAATTGACACCGGGGGTGGGATTCACTGTGGTGAATCTCACCGCTTCACGTCTGAAATCATCCAATGTCTATAAATATCCTGAGAGGTATAGATTTGGTTTTTAGTGCCAGAGGGATCCAAGTTGATAACTTACCATTCTTGGGGCCGCCCACAGCTGACCACTCGTGCAGATGTAAGAGGATTTCAGTGCGATAGTGTATCTTCAGCAGTTAACCTGGACTCTTGTCTCTTAGTTTTGTCCTGACCACAAGGTTGTCTGGCAAGCAACTTTGAAGACTGATCATCCCTGACTCTGCTATTCAGAGATTCACCCAGGACAATCTTACTCTGAAAGTACATGGTTGAAACCTAGTGAAACAAATTAGCTTAGTTCCTAAATGTTTGGTGGGGAAACTTGCAAGGATTTTAAGGCTTTCTTCCATGAAAATGAGAATTTAGAAGGTATAAACAAACAACATACTTATCAGACACTCTGTAAAATGCACCACAGAGTTAACTTATCCTGGAATTCGCTATAGCCTGAAGAAACTGAATGATTGACGTTTTTGGTGATTGTTTTGATGGCACCTTGTGGCTTCCCCATCAGTCATCCGTTATACAGCATGAGGTTTCTGAAACGACATTTCAGCTCTAAAATTCTGTTTATCATGCTTGTTTTTCTTAAAATAGTTGATTAATATGGGCATTTTTAAAAAAAAATCCAATTGATGTTTACTTCAAGAGGATAATTGTAAAGCATTTGTAGGGATGCTTCCTATGAACTACAAATGGCTTTGAGAGTGGAAATGCATGCCATCTTTAGTTTCCCTCAGTGACTGATCTGGTCTTCCTAATTTTTCCCTCCCCTTAGTCATGTACGGCCAGCTATACCAATACATCGCTGAAGGATTCCTCCATGTCACTTAGGTCCCTTGTGTGTCAGTGGCTGCAGATTAAAATATTGCAGCTGAAATATGGTAGTTCTAGCAAACTGTGAATGTTGAGCTATCCTATGCCACAGGCAGGGACCACGTCTAATTCTATGTTCTGTACAGAACCAGGCCACACAACTGGCGCTATATAAATGTTTATAATAATAATAATAATAATCTGTATGTGTGTATGTCCTTAATAACATTTGATCCTGCAGGTGGATGTCTACCAAATTTGGTAGTGAGCAGAAAGCTCAAAGTTAAGTAGGGCCCCATAACTTCACAATAGATGCACTTGAAGGAGAGCGATTGCCCTTGTTTCCTCCCAAATTTCATTGTACACATACTAAACTTTGCACCAGTGTCAACCAAATTTGACAGAGGACTCAAACACAAATAGACTCTGGTATTTCATAACAAAAAGTTTTCTTCAGGTGAGTTTTTGAGTACAGGAATAAAACTTGGTTGATCTTTGGCTGACTACAAAATCATAAATAAAGTCAGAGATAAAAGAACATGGTTGAATATTTTAATTAACAATTCACACCCTTGTAAAACACAAATAACAAGGAAACAGACTTCGTTAGTTTGGGTACATAGTGCATGGAGCTACAATACTGGGTTCTTACAGCTTTAGCCTATGAACTGTTTCCAGTTGTTGATCGTTAATGTATTAGATAGAGAGGAATCTTCTAATTGGTCCATTTCTGCTCCTTGTGACTTTATTTCATCATGTCCCAGGTCAGGGTTTGGCATGAGAGTTGCTCTTATTCTTCCATATATTACGTATGCTTTCTTGGTACAGTGTTTCACAGCCCAATACCAAGCACACGTTCTCATCAAAGTATTTATAAAAATTGCAGAGAAGTAGCTCTGAGAGTAGCAACAACTTTTCAAAGCAGTCTGCTATTCAGCGAAACAGCTAATCTCTAGTAACAGAAAAAAATAATTGTTGCTATCTGTTTATTTCATTGTTTATTCTTATGTTTATTCCTAAGAGCATTAAATGAAAACTGCTTCAGCTACAATGTTTTTCACTAGAACTATCCTTTCCTACATGTATGACCTAATGCTGTTCAAGCAGGTTTTTGGTGCTAAATGTTTTCACACATCTGTGTAAGAATATAACCTCAAGTGAAAAATATCATCTAAAAAAAATTGGCACGTGGCCTAGCTCTTTTAGTAGATACGTAGTAGTCTCAAATCTAAGTCTCCTGCTTTTAGGTCTGATCCTTAATGCATTCTTAACATAGGGCGCTTTCTCACGAGACAAAACTCACACCATTCACTTTTGGGAAAAACTTCGGGAGGCAAATGCTACGTGGCTGCTGTCTTGTGGGGAAACAAAGCTGTGTGGCTTTGGCCCCGATCATGTGGAGGATGTGCATCCTCCGCATGCTCGGAGCCAAAGCTGCGCAACTTTGTTTTCCGGCAAGACAAACCCACACAGCATTTGCCTCCTGGAGTTTTTCCCAAAGGCAAATGGTGCGTGTTTTGTCCTGTGAGAAAGCAGTAATAGTTCTCTATGGCCGTTTTTACATGGACGCCCCCCTGGTGGGTGTTTGGGGGGGCGGGGGTGTCAGTGTAAACGGCTGGCAGTGGGTGGCGGGATGGATGTGCGTCTGTAAACACCACGGGCGGTGGGTGTTTGTGCATGCGCGCTCCCAAGGAGTCCCCGTGGGTGGAGGTGGGCGTGTGTCTGTGTAAATGGACACACGCCACCCTCCTCCACCCACCGCGGCCAAACACCCATTTCCCCCCCCCCCCGCCTCCGTCTGTGAAAAAATGGCCTATGTTTAAACAAAAAAATGTTAAAAATAAAATGTGTAGACATTTCTTTGGAATGAATGAATAGCTGCAAGAGTAAAGAGCCTAAAGCTGGTTAACCCTAGGGAGTATAATTGCTGCTAGAAATGGTTGAGAACACTATTAAAATATTTGAAAGATCATTTTAGTGGGCAGTGGCTACACATCCTGTCTACTCAACCCCCAGTGTAGGCTGCTTTAAAACTGAAATTTGCCATCATTTCTCAATAAGAAAGCTGAGCTAAGTCATAGGAAAAGAGGCTTCTAGGCATGCAAGAATCGGGGAGGCTGCAGAAAAGCAGCAGCCTGCTCTTCGATCCTTGTAAGGCGGCCACCCAGTGGCAGCCCACTCCTTAATCTAGTGCTTACATGTCTGCAGGAGCAGACCAGCTCCTGAAGTGAAACAGACACTTAACTGGTTTTGCTGCCTGATGTGATTTCGATTGACTAAAAATATAAAGGCTGCCTGAGTGTTGAGGAAGGATTACAGTTAGTTTGCAAAATAATACATGTGCTTACAGCGTAACTTGTTATAGCTATCTGTTCTTCTTAATCAAGGGCTCTCAGCATGAATTAGATAGCAGTCAGCCTTTGGGAGACTTGTACCAGTGCAGACTCAGTTGGTGATGAATACATAAACAGGTCAAAGAAATAGTCATGTGGATTTTATAAATCATGATGGCAAATTAAAACTTACACATTGCATTGGTCACCTGTGTGCTAGGTATTTTTGTTCAAGTAAAAGTAGTTGTGTATCTGTTTATTACTGCATACATGGCATATTCCATATAATACGCAATATTTTCACCCCTTTTACTCTTCCTCCTCTTTCTAGAGTGGTACAGCAAGAAGCTGAGCGATCCCAGCACTTCTCACAAGACAGAAAGAGTCCCAGTAGGATGAATGGCTGTAATGAAAATAGGTCCATTGATATCCTCGAGATGCTTAGCAAAGCCAAAGATGAATATGAACGAGTAAGGGAATATTTTATTCTGAAGGAACTCAAATGTGAAATTACAAACCTACTAGTAGTAATTTGTAACCTAACGTTGGCATCTGGCACTGTACCTGAGGACTGGAGGGTGGAAAATGTAACCCCAATATTTAAAAAGGGATCCAGAGGTGATCCTGGAAACTACAGACTGGTAAGCTTGACGTCTGTGCCGGGCAAAATGGTGGAAACTATCATTAAGAACAGAATCACTGGGCATATTGATAAACATGGCTTAATGGCAAAGAGTCAGCATGGATTTAGCAAAGGGAAGTCATGCCTCACTAATGTCTTGGAATTCTTTAAGGGCGTAAACAAGCATGTGGACAGGGGAGACCCAGCAGATATAGTGTACCTGGATTTCCAGAAAGCTTTTGATAAGGTCCCACATAAACGACTCTTGAGAAAATTAAAAAGTCATGGGATAGGAGGTAGTGTTTTGCTATGGATTGGTAACTGGTTAAAGGATAGGAAGCAAAGAGTGGGACTAAATGGCCAGTTTTCACAATGGAGGGATGTAAAAAGTGGTGTGCCCCAAGGATCTGTACTGGGACCAGTTCTTTTCAATGTATTCATTAATGATCTGGAAAAGGGTGTTAAGAGTGAGGTGATCAAATTTGCAGATGACACCAAGTTATTCAGAGTAGTCAGAACACGAGCAGACTGTGAGGAGCTGCAGCAAGATCTTACAAGACTGGGTGCCTGGGCATCTAAATGGCAGATGAGATTTAATGTGGACAAGTGCAAAGTGATGCACATTGGGAAAAATAATCCAAATTATGAGTACACAATGCTGGGTACTAAGCTAGGAGTTACCACTCAGGAAAAGGATCTGGGAGTGATTGTGGATAATACACTGAAATCCTCAGCCCAGTGTGCCGCAGCGGTCAAAAAAGCAAATAGAATGTTAGGAATTATTCGCAAGGGAATAGAGAATAAAACTGAGGATGTCATAATGCCTCTATACAAATCAATGGTGCGACCGCACCTTGAATATTGTGTGCAGTTCTGGTCGCCCCATCTCAAAAAAGACATAGCGGAACTAGAAAAGGTACAGAGAAGGGCAACAAAAATGATCCAGGGTATGGAACAGCACCCGTATGAGGAGAGGCTTGATAGGTTGGGGCTCTTCAGCTTGGAAAAGAGACGGCTGAGAGGAGATATGATAGAGGTCTATAAAATCATGAGTGGTGTGGAACTTGTAAACAGGGAACGGTTATTTACCCTCTCAACTAGTACTAAAACTAGGGGACACTCCATGAAACTCACAGGTGGCAGAGTAAAAACAGACAAAAGAAAGTATTTTTTCACTCAGCGTACAATTAGGTTGTGGAATTTACTGCCAGGGGAGGTGGTCAAGGCCAGCAGTATAGCTGAGTTTAAAAGAGGTTTGGACAAGTTTCTGGAAGATAGGTCCATTAGCAGCTATTAGCCAGATAGGATTGGGGAACAAAACCCTTTACTGTCGGGAGCCTGGGGATGACTCACAGGGAATGGATAGCATGGTGACCTGTTGGGTGCTTCTCCCAGGCCTCCGTGACTGGCCACTGTCGGAGGCAGGATGCTGGGCTTGATAATCTGACCCAGTATAGCACTTCTTATGTTCTTATGAGATATTGTGGGGGACCCCAGTTCAAGGCCTCAAACTCATTGGGTGACCTTGGGCGAGTCACGCTATTCTTTCAGCCTAACATATCTCACAGGGTGGTTGTGAGGATTAAAAAGTTGTGTTCATTAGTTATATGTAAAGTGCTCTGAGTGCCATGGTGGGGACGCTATATAAAAATAAAAATTATTATTTATTTTCTTTTTCAACACAAAACTGCACGTGGGTATGTTGAAAAGAATAGTATTGAAAGTTCACATTATGAAGGTGTTAACTGCTGTGTAAACATAAAACAAAATGGTAGTTGATAAGTGAACTTTTCACCCTGGAGCATAATTGATCCTAATGCCCGTATAGTGAGAGTTTTTGTACACACAGAAAATGACATTTATGAAAACAGACAAAATGCTAAATGGTTGTCCTTATCCTACTTTGAGAACACTTAATGGAAAGAACAGGTTCTGTTCTAAGCATTTATTTATTTTTATAAGAAAAACTGTTTTTACAGTATGTTTGGGGTGAACATTACCCCCAGTACCTTGGGCGTATAGTGCTTTCATTTTCACATTCATTACAATTGGGGTCAAATTTAGAATTGTGAAATTCTCAATTTAAAAAGAGAGAATTTTGTGTGTACTGATACCTGTGGTGGTACAGGACATTACAATGGTCCTTTTTATATGAAAGCGCCCCCTCCCCTCGCCCACATGTGTGGCCGGGGGGGCGTCCATGTGACTGCCAGTGGGGATGGGGGGGGCGTGTACGCTTCTGCGCTCCACCCATCTCCACTAATTTCCACCAATCCCCCATGCATTGAGGCATTGGGAGAAACGGAGGTGCCGCCGTGCGTGGAGGTGGGTGTGCATCCATGTGCCGGCCCACACACCTATTGCCTCCTCCACCCATCCCCCACATGCCCCCACGGACCTGGAGGCATACATAAGTATGCCTCCAGGTACAGAGGCACATTCCATGCTCCCATGTTACAGGCAGCAGCCCCTTGATCAAGCAAAAGCAGTTACCCATGTTGGGGGGATCTCTGTTAATCTTAGCAAGTTACTTTTGTTTGACTACTCAATATGCAACTGCAAGAAATTTCACTTAGTTTTCTGAGCATGGACTATGTTGTGAGTGTCTGTACTGTGTGCTGAGGCAAGTGGTCTGAAGGTCGATATTGATAACTTCAGTAAAACAAACTTTTTATAAAAGAAGACACACAAAGTACTATGGAAAACTTGAAGCCCTTCACTTCCACGGCTGTTTTGGCTAAAACATAATTTAGCCAGTGACAGGCGTGACAAAATCCCAAAGAGCCTACTTCTAAACTTCTGGATGTCTCAGATTCTTCATTTCCCTTAAGGAGAGAGTCTCTCGTTCGTACGTGGAATTGCAATAAATAGAGCCTATAAATTATTCAGAAAGTGTATTCCAATCCACTTCCTTCTCTCCAAGCCCTCTTCTTTATCTATTTTTAGCAATCCCTCTTATGAGACAGTACCACAGAACTGGAGTTGGGAGCAATTGAGTAGTATTGGGGAAGGTTTGTAGAACTCAGAGCAATAGGAAGTGGTGAGAATGTACCATAAAAACCAGAATGTACATAGAAACAACACCTTTACTGTAGTAGTTGTCTCATGATGATTAAATACTACACCTTTACTGTAGTAGTTGTCTCATGATGATTAAATACACAGAGCATTACTATGTACGCAGTGGAACAACTATCCTAGACATAGCTTAGTTGTCGTCTTAAAGGCAGTCAAGAAGGAAGAAAAATCCAATTCATTCTAGTTTCATTGCTTTCTGTGATTTTGTGTCATGCTTTAAGCAGTTCCATAGCTGAAGATAATCCCATGGCTATCTCCTCTTGTGATTATGGTTATATAAAATTTACAGGATAAATATACAGAATTAAGTAATGGTTGTTTAAAGGAAAAAGTGTCAAACTGTGGAGTAATAAAAGAATGGCAGCATTGGGTTTAGAAGCAAACGTCTTGTGACTTAGATTAACATGTCTGACAGAATCTATAATTAAACTACCTAAAACCACGTCATGTGTTTCCATACTGATGCTGTATGATTTAAGTAAATGTTCACAATAAAGTTTTGTTTTTGTTTTTATTTTCTCTATCTTATCTTCCCCTCCCCCAGTTATTCTGGGGCACTCATGTTAATAATTACATGTGAATTTGTATTTTAGTGTTTTAAGAGCAGAAAGTACTTATCTGTCTGGTACATTCCAGATGGATCATACAGTAATCCTTGTGTGCAGCCCACATGAGATTGGCAGAGAGTTGGCATGAGAAGGGAGCAGGAAAAGAGATTTATAAAGGCCTGAGTGATTTAATCTAGGATTCTAAATCGGTTTAATCCTTGAAGTACTCCATACATCAAGTCCATATGTGAAAATGAATGAATTCTGAGGGTCCCCCTCTCCCCCAAGTGGTTAGATTCTTTTTATAGGAATATTTCTGTTCAAGAAGATAACTAAGCATGTTGTGATTGATTCTCTGGTGAAATGAAAAAAGGCATACTTCTTAAAATCCTGTTCGTGAACAACAAAACTGCCAGAGTTTTTAGGTGCAACGGGTTACCTACTTCCAAATGTTACAAGGTGATGGCGGGGTGGGAAGACCCAGAAGCATATACACGTAGATTATTTTAAATCTGTTTCTCGGTCACTGAGGAACTAAAACCAAAAAATCGCAGTCTGTTTGCCCTTTTTAAAAAAACGAAGCAATGTTGTAAGCTTCCGTTGTTTTGGCTTTGCAGTAGCAGTGAAATGGCAAGCATTTTTCTCAGAATTGTGCTGACATCCTTTGGGGATACTGGTGCTCAGAGATATCTTGGCACAGGTACTATATAGGCTGAAGTTGTGCTAAGAGTAAGTAATCATGTCAAATTTCAATACTCATTTAAATGAATTCATCAGAAACATTACTTTTAAAGAATGTAAAGTGACAGGTCACTTGAACCATGAAGCTGAATCATTATCTTGCTGTCGTTCAGTCAGTACGTTGGCCTAATACCTGGAAACATGCTGGGGTCTGCGATTTCATAACTAGTTTTTCAATTGTTCTGTGCCCACCATGCCATGCATTTTCACAAGTGCAAACTAATTCCTCTGTTAATGCAAGTGCTCAGCTGAATAACTCCAGTAGATACAGATTGGATTTTTTCTCCATCTACTGGCTGTACCAGAATAATTCAATAGCTGACACTGTTATAACTTCCACCTAGTCTAATCTGTATTTCTGCAGTAATTTATAGCAAGTTTAGTGTTTTATTGATAACTCGTTCATATAGAGATTTAATCAGCACATTTTGTTAAGCTGAAAACATCCTCTTTCTGTTGAATAGAAGTAGGACACTGGAATCCCTGCTAGTTTCCAAATGACAGAACAATAAAACAATATTGAGCATAGCTAGTAGATTCCTTGGGATGGATATATGGTATGGCTTTATGGATTAAATCTGATGAACTAAAAAATGATTTACAGAAATTAGCAAGCTATGCATTCAGTATATATGAGACACAAAAAGCAAGTGACAATGTAGTTATAGCAATTATGCAGTTCAGATTATGACAGAAAATAGAGGCACTAATGTAATATTTATTTTTTAGAATCAGAACAGTGACGTCTGTATTATACCAAGTTCTGGACTACAGCAAAATGCAAATCCTACAAAGCCAGAAAATGTGGAAACTTCAGAGCAAGCATTACAAATACAGGACCAGGTATACAGTGACATTTTTCTGCTAATGTTTTATCATCAGTAGCATAAATACTGCTCATTTAGTCTTGCATTTAAAAATGTATTTCAGCTTTTTCCAGTCCTACTACAAGAGGTGTGTCGGTAGTTCGGTTTAAAACACCAAACCCTGAATATTAATGACTAAGTTATGTATGTCAACTGTTCGTTGTATTGTCAGATATGCATCTCTTCATGCTACTTTTACTGGTGTATGCTACAGCCTCACTTCTCGTCACACCCATCATTTTGGCTGTGTCTATACAGAGAAAGGTTTGCAAGATTCTACACTTATTGTTTTGTGTCCATTGTGTAATAGAGGCTGCTGACGTTTTAAGCACTGTCACTTGTAGTTTTGGTCTGAACAGAGTTATAACACATGGTGCTTTAAAAGTTAGAGGTTTACTTCTTCCATCACTTGTGCTGTAAATTTTTTTAGTGATTGCAGAAATATCGTAATATAGATACATGTGATAACTTCATTTACAATTTCTTTGTTCACAGAAATTTGTTGTGGTTCAAAATAGGTTTTTTTTTTTAATTGGTTAGCAAACTCATTGGAGATGGAAATTAGCATGATAGTTAAGTGACACAATTTGTTAACATACATTCACCCACAATAAAGGTAGCTTTCTACTTAAGATTCCATTAAAAACAGGTCTAATTAGATCCCATGCAAAACAGCAATAGCTTTTGCCTACTAGTAGTGCCACCTGGTGGAGGGAGAAAAGAAATGCTATAACTTCAGGAATGGAGACAAAATAGTTCGGATGATATCTTTTTTATTGGAGCCACTTCTGTTGATTAGAATATAAGCACTGCTTGCTCATATATCACAATATAGTCTCTCCGCCTAACCTGCCTCACAGGGTTGTGAGGATTAAAAGTTGTGTTAAATTGTTGTGTGTTAAGCGCTCCGAGTGCTATGGTTGGGGGGCGTTTTATAAAAATAAAGGTGGTGGTGGTGTTTATTATTTTATTATATACCTGTTGTATATTTCTTCAGTCTGTTCATCTCTCCCATGTCACTCTAGACTGTAAGCCCCTTGGAGCATCTGTAACAATTGATTGTACAGTGCCAGGTACACTGGTGGTGCTATATAAAAATATTAGTAATAATAATAGAGTTCTGACTTGTTACATGCTTGAGGAAGGGCTCTATGTGAACTGAAAGCTTGCATACCTTTACCAACAGAAATTAATTAAATAAAAAAATATCTGAACTACTTTGTCTCATCTTGTATGTTTGGGACCAAAACGGCAACCACCCTCTCTCTCGGGATTGTAATGGAAGATAACTTTAGAAAGTGTCATTTTAAAAGGTGGCTTAGTAATTGGCTAGTACAAAATCCTTGATTTAGCTGTGTCCAGCCCTAATGCTGTGTGTCACAAGTTTGGCATCTGTCATCTTTCTACATGAGATACTAATTTTTACACTTTGAATTCATGTGTGAAATTCTAAGATTCTTTTACAGTGTGTGTAGTTTTGACTTCTTTAGATGGCAGACTACAAAGGAAAGATCAGAAAGGTAGTTTAACAAAATCCTGAAACAAGCCTTCTATAACTTGTTCTGACCAAAAAACATTTTAAAAAAGAAATTGTATAGGGCAGTCAAGAGACAAATTTTGTATTGCTCTTTTTGATGATCATTTAAAACTGAGCTATTGAAAGAACTAAGTTTTCAAAAAATTTAGAAGCCTTCCCTACTCGTATGGGAAGGACTAAAACTAGTTCTGGCCTCAGTGGTGGAAATGACAGTGTAAAAACTGAGTATTCAGAAAGATGCAAATATAAACAAAAGTATATTGGTGAGTTTGGCTGTCTTTGTTTCTTAAAGGATTTTAGAAATGGAGGAAGTCATGGAAAGTAAAGATCTCCAGTGAGTAAAATCAGTGTTAATGAAGAGAGAAAATCCCTAAGCTCATGGCTTTCAGACATTAAAGAAATATTCAGTATCTGCTATTTCTTCAGACGGTCCTACAATTTCCTACTGACCCCATGAAGAGTGCTATGCTCTTGTGGTAGCACATCAACAGAACTGAGCAGCTTCTGAAGCACCAGAATTTCTCTTGGTTGAAGTTTCACATTTCTTCAGCTAGCTATTGATCTTAGCCTTCTGCAAAGCCTTTTTTCAGCTGAGTTTCAATTTACCTCTGCAGCTGCTGATCCACCCCTTTGTGCCATAGAAGAGTCTGCATGAAAGAGAGATTTTATTATGCCAGTTCTGGCCTTTGGCATTTCACTAGATATACCCAATGTATGTCGATTGAGGTGTCTTCGGGAAAGTCATTGAACCTTACAGTATGAAGAGTTTGCAGCCACTGGTGAATGTGGTGGTGACATTGGTTTGATTATCAGCAAAAGGAGAAAATAAAAGCTATGTGACATCTCTGCCAAAGAGGATTAAGGATCCCATCAGACTTAAGATGTTCCCAATCCCCAGTTTGATAAGAAAAGGTGAGCTTTCAGAGTAGTTGCTTCAGCAGCTTTTCAGATGGTGTATGTGGAGGGTAGGATCGAATGCTCCAATCACCTCAGCCTTAGAAAAACAATTTTAAATTGGAGCTTGCTCTCTCACCCCTACTCAAGAGATGAGGATTTTATGATCTCACCCTCTCAACCACACAATGATTCTGAGTTTTTCATACCTTAAAAAAATTAAAATCCTCTTATTCCACACTGTCTTCTCAGAACCCAGCTCAGTAGAGAAGATGAGATAGCAGTGTATTTGGCGTAAGGCCACATGAGACGTTAACCCATATTGGGCAACCCTATCCCACATGGGCTAATAGTCAGTGCCGCCAGGTATTCGCCAACTTCCACCCCAGTGTGGTAGGCTGCTACGTAGCGCATCTACTGAAGAAGGCTGGTGACGCCTGGGCCAATGTGGGATAATGGGCCGTCTCCCGTCTGGTCGGGCCATACAGCCTTGCTCTACCACTAATACTAATCATTTCTATAGTGCTACTAGGCATGCACAGTGCTTTACAAGCAAAGATTTTTCAGAGGCAGATCCCTCTGAACTGAAGATGGACGTGGGTAAGGGGAACACAGAGAGACATATATTCCCATTTTACAAGTGGGGAACTGAGGCTGAGAGTGAGACTTGGCCAAGGCCACCCAGTGAGTTAATGGCTAGGGCAGAATTTGAACCCTGGCTTCTCAGGTCCACGGCCAGCACCTTTTTCACTACACCACACTGGCTCTCTAGACTGAGAGGTTGTGACTTGCCCAAGGCCACCCCATGGCAGGGGCAGGATTCAAACCCTGGTTTCCCAGGTCCATGTCCAGAACCTTATCCACTACACAACACTGGCTCTCTAGGGGTGGGACTCAAGGCAAATTATCGGGTACCGGTTTTATCGGTATTGGATTAATCTGATATCAGATTTATCGGTATATTGGGTTTTTAACATTGCTGCTTTCTCGGTTCTTTAACATTGCAGCCATTGTTAATGGCATCGATGTTAAAAATCCAAGAGAAACTGGCAATGTTAAAAAACTGATATACCGATATCGACAATTATCGGTATTATCAGAGTAATCCGCTACCGATAGTCCCACCCCTACACCACTAACAGTAAAGTTACACGAGACAGGGCCAGCAGGATCCCCCGCCCACCCCAGGGAGGCTGAATGCAGCCACCATACTTTGGACCAGCGGGGAGAGCAGTCCAAATGAGCAGCCTTGGCCATCACCAGCCCCTGCATGCCATGGGTCTGGCCAAGGAGCTGGCCACACAAGGCTGAACTCTTGGACTCCTGCTGCGCTGCAGGATTGGGCCCACTGTGAGACAGCTGATGGGGAAAGGAGGTTGGGGGGGGGGACAGAGGAGCATGCACTCTCTCCCTGCATTCCTCTAGACCCCCCCCAAAAAAAATAAAAAAATAAAATAATCAGCTCTGAGGCAAGGTCCAAGGATTGAGCCTGGAGGAGCACGCTCACTTTGGCCACTAAACAGCTGATTGGGGGTTGGGGGGAAATCGTGTGTGCTCTTCCCTGGACACCAAAAAGCTGATTTGGGGATGGGAGACCTGGAGGAGTGTGTGCTCCTCTGTTTTCCTCACGCCCTTTTCCACATCAGCTGTCTAAGTGAGAGTGGGCCCGATCCTGCAGTGCAGCAGGAGTCCAAGAGTCCAGCCCTGTGTGGCCAGCTCCTTGGCCAGACCCGTGGCGTGGAGGGGCTGGTGATAGCCACCCCTGCTCATTTGGACTGTTCTCCCTGCCGGCCCAAAGTATGGTGGCTGCGTTCTGCCTCCCTGGGGCGGGTGGGGGATCCTGCTGGCCATGTCTTGTTTGGCTTTACTCTTAGTGGCTGGGAGTTTGTTTGCAGGAGTTCCTTGTCCTTTTGGCAGCTCTGTAACTCTCAGTCATGCAATAGAATTTATTTCTATGCTGGAACCTAGCTGGTATCCTGTACACCATGGCCTGCTGCCTAGCCACCACGCACAGCCCCAGGAAGGAAACTTAGTAAAATGTTTAGTGGTCTTCAGATGCAATACTGTGAAGCTCTGCCAAGTGAATAAAACATTTTAAATTTTTTGTGCCTAGTGTAGTTCTGTAAGTATTAAGAACCTGTTGTTAGGCTGATCTGATGACGATAGGGAAGTGACTTGGGCTGCTTTCACACGAGACAGCGTCTCCTGCGATTTTTCTCTTCCCATGATCTTTAAATTGTGTGACTTATTTTCTGAGCACTCTTCTCATGAGACGCATTTCCTGCAATTTTTTTCTTTGGTATATACCATGAGTAGCGAAATGCGCATTCTTATGAGTGCAAATTTCGTGCAAATTTTGCCCTCCCCCTTCTGCCGTGTGCCTGCTGCCCAACTGACTTCAGAGCAGGCTTGAAATTAACAAGATGATAGTGGATTGAAATTATCAAACTGGTGAAATGAACTAACTGGGAACAAACCACGGCACTGTCCTGCTGGTTTCCATGCCTGCTGTCCCCTGATTGTAATACCAACGGGTATTCCCATGTTGCCAGTTTTGCACAACCATAACACCTGTCACTGTAAGAGTAGGATTTTGAAGGCTGGTAATGCGCGAGCACTCAAGGCGTAACTCGTGGAACGAATGCAGAATAGTGCCGTCAACTTGCAGGAGCAAATTACAATCTCACAATTAGTGCCTTGTGTGAAAGCAGCCTTAGTCTGTCCTATGAGAGTGTTATTCAGGATAACTTTAGGATTCTTGCCTTAAGACTGGCTGGGAAGCATCACCGAAATGGTATCTACATAAGAGATAGGGAAGATGAGATATTATTCCTTCTGAGTCTTTATCGTGAGAGCCTTGCAGAAACTGTTCCTAAACTGTGTTCATTTTCCACCTAAATTTCATTCTAGTGTCTTAAAGCTAGGTTCAGAATGTTTGCTATAATATGTAGATGAATGTGGAAAAGGTTCAGAATAATTTATTTTTATACAAATTGAAGGGAGTTAAACTTGCCCTATAAAAGGCAAAAGTATCTGATTCTAAAAACTCTTCACACACGCACATCTCTCCACCTGCATCCTGTAGTCCTCCTTTTTATCCTTTATACATAATAGAGTAATCTCATGGAGAGTTAATAGAATCAAGGAATCCATGGTAGTCATTATTTATCTCTATTTTGTTTTATGCCATGGAAACTGGCAGATAAAAATTTTTTATCATCAAAGCCTAATGTGTTAAATATTGCACATCCACATTTTAGCAAGACATTATCAAGCACCAAGAGGTAGAAAGTAGAAAACGTATTTGAGGGGTTGGAAACCTAGATGGGAGCAGAACTCCTTGCATATTTCAGGAAGTGCACAGGGAACGGGGGGAGGGGGGCATCTTTCTTCCTGCAGATATTGAACAGAAGTGATACATTTTTGTGAGGATGGTGGAATGACAGGGACTCTGGCCTGCAGGAATCCTCTGAGTATGCAGCGCATTTAACCTTTTCATTTAACTTGAATGTTAAAGGTGTCTAATTTTAGCTACCTACCTGGGATAAGTCCCTATCAGGGATGATGGGGCTGTAGTTTTCCATATTATTGTGTGTGCCCTCACTTTTTTTTTTTTAAGGAAGTGTGCTTTTTGAATTCTTGATTGCTTTTGCAGTTTCAAGTAGCTTTGTACTACCTTAAAATACCTTCATCTAATGAGATGAACAGTTTTTCTCTGTCTGATTCAGGCAGGCAGTCCCTCTGCTGGGTGTTGCTCCTCTCTGAGTTACAGACAGGATCCACTGCCAGCCTGGGCCTGGGAGAGGACCCAGACCACCTCAGATATGTTCGTGCCTCCAGCTAGTCAGGTCAGGTTTCCATTTTGCTCTCCCTCAGGAGAAAACTATGCCATATATTATTTTTCCTTTTTCTTTCCTTTTCCTCTGCCCCTCAAGTCTAGGGTACTTAGGGGGAATTTTTCAAAGAGGAGCAGGCTCCCCCATCCCAGAACACACACACACACCCTTTTGGGTGGTTAACATGGGGCCAGTAAAAAAACAGGCACACACCCTTTTGGGTGGTTAACATGGGGCCATTAAAAAAACAGGTTTATTTATCAGATCCCTTTCAGGGGTTTCTGTTGAGCCCAACAGTTGCCAGAGTGCCTCCCGCCCATGACTTCGAGAGAGCACAAAGGGGAGGAATACCTCCCCCTCAATGGGTCCCCCTTCCAAGAGGGGACGATGGGACTCTGGTTCCCAGTCCACTCAGGGCCAGTCTCCCATGGGGAGCCCGCAGGGTGTCCAGTATCCCGCCAACCCTCCCCAACCAGAGAGAACACGTGGGTGACGGCGGAGGAGGCAGGAGTAGGTGCTGCCTTGCAAACAGTGAGTCATCCCTGCCTTTCTCACTCGTGGACCTTTTCCCGTTGTTACTCCTCCTCTGGCACTTCCAGGCACCGTGCCAGACTCAAGGTCCCAGAGATGGTGGTGTAGTTCCCGTTCTCCCCACAGGATGCAGGTCCCGAGGCTCTCGCGGTGTCTCAGGCAGCCGCTGCTATAACTCTTATGGCCAGAGGCATTCCGCCTCCCAATCCTCCTCAGGTTCTAGCAGCACCTCCAAGTGCAAGCGCTGCCATTTCAGGGACCACTCTTCCTGCCGTAGTAGGAAACGCCATCTCCTCCCCCCCCCCCCAGGTGACGACACCAGGTTCAGGACTCTCATCCCCGCTCTTTTTCAAGGCCTAGGCCCCTGCATGCCCTGTGGAGAGCCCTCGCAGCTGATAGGGGGCTACCATACTTTGCCCCTTTGTTATATCGCCCAGAGGAGGAGCTCCCTCCTGCAGTCCTGATGTGGCTAGGGCAGCAACTTGTGACAAGGTGACCAGAGGTTATCTTCCAGTTACTGGGCGGGGGCATAAGCTTTTCCCCCTCCTTCTACCCAGCCCCAGCCCACAGAGGGCCAGTCACTGCAAGGGGCCATACTCTCTAGAGCTGTATCCCCTATGTCAGGGAGATCTCGTCAAAATTTCCCCAGAGCCCATTAATGTGGTCAAGGGTGCAGTTCTCCACACAGCAACCGAGAACTTAAGAGTTTTCGGTTAATGGATAGGGAAACAGGACCCTGTCTCCAAAGCATGAGCTCTCATCTTCCAGCGTGAGCTGTTTGAGAGGATCACTAGCAAGGTAACATCACACATTGGCATCTCCATGCCTGCACCTCCCCCTCCTGAAGAGAAGAAACTAGCAGAGGATGCGGGTCTAGTGCTGCCTCAGGGTCTACTCTTAGATCCCTGTTTGCCTCTTCCTTCGCTCTATATGAAGCTTCTGAAGGCCGAGTGAGTCCTACTTGCCAAACAAAAGACTCGACCGGCACTGGCTACGAACTTTTATTTCTTGCCCAAGTCTCAGGCAACTCCATTTCTCCTGCCTAAGGTTGATTCAGGTGCTTCTGACCTAGCTAAAGCTTAAGTCCTGCCTACAGATGGTGAAGGCTCCCCTAAGGAACTGCAGGATTGCAAGGTGGAGTCTTTTCTCCACAGGAACTTCAAAGCGTCATCTGTGGCATGTAGAGCAGCTGCCATGGCCTTAACCTTCTCCAGAGCGTTGGCACTGTGGGTCAAGGACCTGAATGCACTGGTATCAAGTAAATGAGCTGAAGGATGGCCTTAAGAAGTTCTGTGACCACTTCTTTTATAGCAGATGCCACTTCAAATGCAGCACAGTTCTCGTCTAGATCCATTGCAACCAGTGTGGCAGCAAGGAAAACCGTGTGGCTGAGACCCTGGAAGGCAGGCTACCAGGCCAAAGTCGTTCTTATGGTGGCACCTTACCTAGGGGGCAAGCTTTTTGGGGAACCCATGAATAAGGCCATGATGAAGGAACCGGAAAGGAAGAGCCTTCCTATCAATGTGCAGAAGAAGGACTTCAGAAAGAAACCTTCCTTTTGTTCTAACTTTAGGTCCTTTCATCCCTCTCAAAGAAGAGGGGGTTACGGATACAACAGACCCCGATGGCAACGCACCAGCAAGCCCACCCACCAGGGAACCAGGCGGCCCGCTCGCCAGGATAAGCCCTCCACATCAGGCACCGCATAACTACCCAAGGAATGTCCCACCGCCGCAGGCCATAGGTGGTGCCTCAGGTTCTTCCACCACACCTGGAGCCGCCACCTCATCAGATCGGTGGGTGCAGGAAACGCTGGCCAGGGGGTACTTGATAGAGTTCATCATACCCCATCTCGATCTTCAAGGTGATACCCGAAGCTTGCTGCCCAACCAAACATTCCACAGTGCTCACAGCCATAAATCATCTACTGCACATTGCAGCAATAGAGCCAGTCCCAGTTCCAAAGAGTTTCTCAGGAGTCTATCTTCTTTACGGTGCCAAAGAAAAATGAAGATGCAAGAGGCATCCTGAACTGAAAGGGGTCAACCTATTCCTAAGGCCAAAGAAATTCAGGATGGACAAGCTCCGGTCCATCTTCCTCGCCATTCTTCCAGGAGACACCTTTGTGTCCATAGACCTTTGGAGAGGCCTATCTGCGTATCACGATCAGGACCAGATGCCACAAGTGCCAACGCTTTGCCTATGACCATCAGCACTTCCAGTATACCTACCATTCGGTCTGGTGTCCTGGCCGAGGATTTTCAACAAGGTACTGATGGCGCATCTCAGAGAGAAAGGACTGGAGGTTTCCCCGTACCTGGACGACAATCTGTTCAAAGACAGATCCTCAGAGGGATGCGGAAAGTGGTTTTCATGACAATTGAGTCCTTACAGTCTCATGGATTCCTAGTCAACTGGGAGAAGAGCTCCCTAATCCCCCCCACTCCCCAAAAAACTGGTCCACCTGAGGGTTCTGATAGACACTTCCAGGGACAGAGTGTTCCTCTCAGAAGACAGGCAGAGGAAAACTTGAGAATCCATTTCGGATTTCCTGTGGAACAAGACCTCACTACTGATGTCCCTGGCCAACTGCCTGGGAATGATGGTGTTCTGCCTGGAGACGGTAACCTCGTCTCCCTTCCACCTACACCCTCTCTAGTTATTTATTCTCAACTGGCAGAGACGGATTGCGCTCAAGCACGTCGTCAGGCTTTAGATTCCAGTCAGGGACTCACTTGTCTGGTGGGTTCACCCGACCTGCTTGTCAATGGGGCAGCCCATCCCATCAGAGTACTGATCACCACCGATGCCAGCCTCCTAGGTTGGAGAGCTCGTTGCGAAGGGGTTGCAGTCCAGGGCAGATGGAACTCCTCAGAATTGAAACATCACATCAATTGGTTGGCGCTTCACCTAGCACTCCTAAATCTGGTCACCAAAAATGCAGGGTCACCACGCGCTCATTCACACTGATGGCACCACTGCCATGAAATATGTCAACAGGCAAGGGGGTACCAAGTCAAAGACTCTCTACATCAAAGCTTAAATACATCTCCACTGGGCGGAAGTCAATCTGCTGTCTCCCGGGGCGAGACACGTTCGTGGCAAATCCAACAAGGAAGCAGACTGGCTCAGGAGGCAGACCATGGACCCCAGCTAATGGTCCGCAAGCCCAGAGAAATTCAGGGAAATAATCCACAAGTGGGGCACACCTTTTGTGAACTTATTCGCCAGAGCAGCCAACCACAAAGTCTGCTGCTACTTCTCCAGACACCACGACCCAGCAGAAATGGGCACAGATGCCCTGGCTTTGCCTTGACCTCGTCGGCTCTTATATGCCTTCCCACCATTCCCATTGTTACCGCTGGCACTGAACAGAATTCAGAGCCAACAAGCACAGGTGGTTCTGATTGCGCCTCACTGGCCAAGGAGGCCATGGTATTTGAGAATCAGACATAAGAACATCAGAAGTGCCATACTGGGTCAAACCAATGGTCCATGTAGCCCAGCATCCTGTCTCTGACAGTGGCCAATCATGGTGACTTGGGAGAAGCACCCAACAGGTCACAATGGGGGATCCATTCCCTGTTGTTTTCCCCCAGCTCCCGTCATGTTCCCCGATCCTGTCTGGCTAATAGCTGCTAATGGACCTATCTTCCAGAAACCTGTCCAAACCTCTTTAACTCAGCTATAGTACTGGCCCTTACCACAGCCTCTGG
>QEPC01004593.1:5388420-5409802 GCA_003113815.1 Sphenodon punctatus | reverse complement strand
CTTCTGATGTATTTGAAAAAGTTCTTGTTGCTTGTTTTTGCCTCTTTAGCAAGCCTCCCTTCAAAATCTCTCTTGGCCTGCCTTATTAACACTTTACGTTTACGTTGCCAGTGTTTATGCTCTTTCGTATTATTTTCATTGGGACAAGCCTTCCATTTGTTAAAGGATGCCTTTTTAGCTCAAATAGCCTACTTCACCCCTCCCATTTAGCCACAGTGGAAGACTTTTGGTCTTCCTGCTTCCTTTTTTAACTTGCGGGATGCATTTAATCTGGGCTTCCAGAAGGGTGCTTTTAAACAGTCTCCACGCCTCTGCAAACTTGTAGCCCTTGCAACTGGGCTTTTTAGTTTCTTTTTAACTAGTTTCCTCATTTTGTCATAGTCTCCCTTTTTAAAGTGAAATGCTACTGCTGTACTTTTGTTTATCTTTCTCCCTGCAGAAATTATATCAAACGAGATCATATTATGATCGCTATTACCTAGTGGCTCCGCCACAGTTACTGCTTGCACCAGGTCCTATGTGCCACTCAAGACTAGATCTAGAATAGCTCCTCCTCTTGTTGGTTCCAGAACCAGCTGTTCTAGGAAGCAGGCATTTAGGGCATCAAAAAAATTGACCTCCACGTCCCGCTCCGAGGAAACATTCCCCCAATCAATATTAGGGTAATTGAAGTCACCCATTATTATTATGTTGCTGATTTCAGTAGCCTGTCTAATCTCTTTTAGCATTGCTTTATCAGTCTCTCCGTCCTGGTCAGGGGGACGATAGTATATCCCTACTGCAATACTCTTCCCCTTTATACCTGGGATTTCTATCCATAGAGATTCTAGGGAACAGATTGCATCCTTTAAAATTTTAATTGTACTTGACTCAATGTTGTCTTTTACATATAGAGCCACCCCACCACCAACTTCATCTACTCTGTCATTCCGATATATTTTGTACCCTGGTAATAACAATAATAATCCTTTATTGCTTAGTCTATGGCCACTGCAAAGTTTACAAACTCCCCTAAACAGGGGGGATCCTAAAATCCCTTCTAAGTCATCCATTTTAAAACCATTTAAACTAAAATACAAAATAAAATAAAATAAAAATAGAACACAGCTTAGTCATAAAGCCCCTAGCTAGTGCCTGCGAATCATTAAACATATACTTATACAAACTAAGTTGCTTCCTTGCACATTTTTTCTTTCATTATACCCAAAATACTCAAATATGAGGCTACATTTACAGTTATCGGCGGCGAGCAGTCACCCAATAAATAACCAACGTAGAAGCCCGCAGGTTTACCCGGCAGCTGGGTAATCAAGGGAGCAATCAATTTTTCCCAAGCTCCACAGAACAGTGGAGCATATATTGTTGGATTGCCATAAGTATCTACTTTCTTTAAGGAGCACTGGCATAGTCGCTCAGCAAATAATACTCCCCTATATCTACCTACGGTCTGAACTGAAAGGAAGGAATTCACTCTTGCCAAAAAGAAAAACCTGGCACTTTGGGACAAACTACCGTGTAGGTAGGACATAGGGGACCGCTCTCTCTTAACAATCTCGAGATGACATCCCAAGGCCCTGCTCTCACCAATGATGGCTCTTCTTGCCAGGTAATATCTGATAACCTCTCCGCCAATAGTTTCCGAGCCCCCTTGAACTCCAATGGTTCCAAAACTACAGGCCTATAACCTAATTGACAGAGTTTATTACGCACGCCAGTAACCCAACTGTTTGAAATCTTGTCCTCCAAAACCAACACTGACAGATGGGCAGCCATTTTGAAAAACAGCCAAAGCCAATAGGATATTGCCCCCATCCAAATTCTCTCAGCCAGTGGTAATAAACCACATTCCAAGCCCAGGGCCACTACATTTATCCCCGGCAGGGCTGCCAGTAAAGCTCTTATAAAACTAGACTGGAGTTTTTCCAGGCATTTGATTTTCCCATATGCCCACAAAGAGGCTCCATACAGCATTTGAGGAATTGATTTCAATGTGTACATTTTTATATCTGGGGTAACTAACTGGCCTCCCCTTGATTTTAAAAAAAAACCAGTAGTGCTTTATGTAACTGCTCAGCCCTGCCCTGAACTGCTTGGGTCAGTGATGACCAAGCCCCACTAGCTTGAAACAAAAGTCCAAAGTATTTGTAAACTCAGACCTGGGCAATTACTTGATTATCCACCTGCCATCTATGTACTATTTTCTTGCGAGAAAATACTAGGACCTTTGTTTTATCATAGTTGATTGTCAGTAGGTGGCTCTTACAATAACACCCAAAAGTATCCAAAAGACGTCTCAGCCCTACCTGGGAGCGTGACAACAAAACTGTGTCGTCCACATATTGGAGACAAGGTATATATATGTCTCCCACCTGAGGGGCATGGAAGGAGGGATCAGCAAACTCATCCATCAAATCATTCAAATAGATGTTAAATAACATTGGGGCTAACATACACCCCTGCCTAACCCCGCTTTTGGTGGCTATCCTGTTTGACAGTATTCCTTCAGTATTAAGTCTGACCCTCATCGATGTATCCCTATACAGCTGGCAAATTAAATAAAGCAGTCTATGGTCCAGAGTTAACGCAGTTAACTTACCCCAAAGACATTATCTTGAAACCAAGTTAAAGGCTGCTTTCAAATCTATGAAGGCTACATATAATGCCTTAGATGTGCCTGCATACTTCTGGACCAAGTGAGTAAGAAGAAAACAATGGTCTATCATAGATCTTCCTTCTCTGAATCCTATCTGCGCCGCATTCAGAATTCCCTTGGTAAGTAATTCCGCCGGTATAAAATCTGGGCCTGGGGCCTTCCCAACCTTAAGACTAATTATTAAATCTATGAAATCTGGCGAGACCGATTCCCATTCTAGCATATCAAGCGGCATGGGTGGATAAATATAGTCAGTTGTAGAGATGTCGAACAAAGCCACAAAATGTTGCTCCCGCACCCGACTAGGAACTGCAGAACATTGGATAGTGTCCCTTTCCTGCCCAATGCCTCTAACCATCTTCCAAAAGGTACGTGAGTTGGGACTTTTAGCTGCTTTGTCTAGTGCTTCCCAAGCAGATTTATTAAAATCTGTTCTCTTAGCAGCTAATAACAATGTATATTCTCTCCTTTTAGTCAGGAGTTCTTTCAGTAGACTATTCCTCTGTAGCAATCTAAATCTTCTATAGAGTCGTCGTAAGACCTTTCTTGCCATTAAGCAATCTCTATCAAACCAACTGGAGGAAACTCTACCCACCTGCTTTAATAACTAATCTTCCCCTCTAATGTGGAAGAGACAAGGCCGGAGCCACTCCACTGCTTGCTGGTATCTAAGGACCCGATCTTTGAGTGAAACGCCTCCCTTACCCCCCTGAGATGCTGTATTACCTCCTGAGAGAAAAGATGTGCAATCATCTCCTGTTCCAGCTGTTCCTCCCAATGTTTCCGTACCCTACTGGACCCACAAAGCAAGCTATCTGATTGAAAGGTCTGTAAATTGAACTTGGACCACTGCAGGTCCCCCAAATGAAAAATGAGGGGCAAATGATCGCTGTCTAGGTGCGAACCCACTTGAAAAAAATTAGTAAGAAAGATCAGCTTCGGAGACTGCAAAATAATCCACCGTACTACCACCTCTAGAGGACAAATATGTACGTTCCCCTGGGTAGTTGATCCTATATCGGCTATTAAGTAAATACAGATCCACTTGCTGTAATAAATTAGAGAAAACTATACCGTTTTTATTTAAGCCAAAATCCTTAGACCGTCTATCCTCTAGAGGGGCATCGTCCTCATTAACCCAAACACCTCCAAACTGGTATAATTCCTGATTGGACCTGCCTATCCTAACGTTAAGATCGCCCGTCAGCAACAGTCGAACACCAGGGTATAAATTCTTCATCTGTTCCAGATAGGTTGCTAGCGCAGTCCACACAGTCTCTTCATAATAATTAGAATTGCTCGGGGGGATATAAATACATAACACCAGAAGCGACCATAACACCACACTCTACAGCCACATCCACAAGCTAAATCCTTTGGCAAGGGCTCACATTTCAATTTTAACGAGTTGTTCCATAAACAAGCCGTACCCCCCACTAGCTCTACCCTTCCCCAAGGATGGAATAGCCCCTTGCCAGAACACCTCATACCCAGGAAAACTTTGGTTTCTCCGTACACCAAGTTTCTTGGGCTAAAATTATATCATAGTTCCTCATAAAGGAACAACTGGCCGGGTCCCGAGATCTAGTTTTCCAGCCTGCCACATTCCACAACAAGATCTTCAGGGAATCAAACTCACAATCTCCTGTAAGTCAGTCCACCTTGGATTTGACTGCTGTCTAATTCCCTGCCACCAAAACCATCATCCGCCTCAAATACTTTCTGGTCCCTCCCAGAGTCGTAGCGACCCAACCTCACTTGCAAATTCTACAACTCCTTAAATAAATCACATAAAGTTCCCTCCCAAATTACCCCTTCATCTACTAGCCCCTCCAATAAAGGGGGGGGGGCTTTGGGAGGCTCGTTACCGCCTAGCTCTCCCAGACTACCTTTTCGCTCCACTAAGGCCGGGCAAATGGTGGGGGGGCTCCCCACCTCATTCTCATCCAGGGCTTGGAACTTGGTCCAGTTATTACTGGTTACTTCTGGGATGCTGGTGCCAGGATTGACCACATATATCAACTCCTGTTCCAAAGACCCTACCAAATTAGGTACTGCCTGGACCTTTTTCTCCTCCAGGTGTACCACTTCCACCTCTACTTCAATTGGATACTGAGGTGACGAGTTGTGGAACCTGGGTCTGGAGAGTGGAGCAGCGGGCCGAACGGCGCACACCAACCCTGGCACGGTGATAAGGGGAGGAGCCAGCGCGTTTAGGATCACCACCCCTCCCCGAGGATTAAAACAAGCGGGAGCCGACGGCGGAGCTGAGAGGTGGTGAGTTGTGAGCCTAGGTCTGGAGAGTGGAGCAGCGGGACAAGCGGCGCACACCAACCCTGGCACGGTGATAAGGGGAGGAGCCAGAACGTTTTGGACCCCCCTCCCCCCGAGGATTTAAACAAGTGGGAGCCAACGGCAGCACACGCTGAGGCAGTGCATCTAAGGGCTGCGCATGCAAGGGCGCTGGCAGGAGACACAGGAGTAACGAAGTGTTTGCTTTGTTGCTGTTGACGGTCTTGTGGAATGCCCGCGAAATTAAGGAGAAAAGTGCCGGAAGAGGGACAGGGGGTGCCCCCGCCAAAACAACGTAAGATGGATAATTTTTTAAGGGGTGCCAAGGACGGAGATAGAGGTGGGTTAAGGGCTGGGGAGATGTCTCCAGCGTCGGGAATCCAGTTAACAAATAGATATGTGACTCTGGACCCTGATGGGCCCATGAGTTCCCAGTCGGGAGGTCAGTCCTCTCAGCAGGACAGTAGGGTAAACCGAAAGAAGAGAACTTATTCCCTCAGTGGGTCTCCAGGCTTGGAAATGGAGACAAGGAAAGACAAGGGACTTGTTGGGGGCTGTTCAGCAAATGTGTTGGAAGTGGAAGGTGGTACGGATAAGAACTGGGCTTCTTTAATGGCCGATCAAACAACTCTTATTGTAAAGATACTACAGCATATTTTTGCTCAACTCAATATCCTTACCAGATTAATTGAAGAAATGAAACCCGATTATAATTGGAGGACTTTTGGGGGGTAATTGGTATTCTCGGCAACTTTTGTGTGCACCAAAGGAAGGTGCTGAGACCAGGCCGAGCCCTTTGATTCCACCCTTGCAGCAAAGTTTTATGGGCTTGGTGGGAGGAACTTTTTGTGAGGGGATTAAGACATCTACTCCACCGGAGCAAGCCCTTCCAGACCCCTCATTACTGCGGTGTGCTCAAGCTTTTAGGCAGCAGGGTGAGAGGTTGTTAGCTTTGGCTGCCAAACCTCGGGGGGTATCTCACCCCTCGGCGGGTACTCGAGGTTTTGGCAAGAAGGATAGGATTTTCTCCCCGCAGGCTCAAACTAAAGACCCGGGGATTCAGTTTTTAGAATCTCCGATTGTAGAGGGGGAAAATTTGCTATGCTCTGGATCGGTTGGGTATGGAAATTGTGATCCATTGGATACGCACGTTAAAGGTGTGTCTCCCATCCCAGGTCAGGCTGATGAGACCCGGGAAGTATTAAAATCATCCATTAGAGTGAATATAGGGAAGGGGGAAGTCTGCGGCACCCCCTTTGGTGGTTTAATTTTCTCAAGTCCTACTGCCTTGGGAGCCTATGAGGCTCATGGTTCCTGTGGTCCTCCACAGGTAGAGGAGGTGGAGCCTCCACGTAGCGGTGGACTAACTAATGCCTCCATGGGCCCCAAGATGAGCCCGAGCAATTGCGTTTTTGATCCCCAGATGGTTCAGGCCCAGGCCCATAATAACCCTCAGCAGTTAGGACAGGCTATGGCACCAATATTAGCCCAATTGGAAATCATTGATTCCAAATTGCTGATTATGCAGCAGCAGTTGACCAGGGTTTTGGATCATTTGAGCAATACTAGAGGGAGTACTGTTAGCATGAATATGTCAGAACTAGCCCCGATGCATGGGAAAAGTAATTTTCTACAGGGAGCTCATAAATTGCCAGCTACCCAGCTTAAAACTGTACCCCATTTCATTCCTATTACTAATGCTTTGGCCTTTATTATTTATCCTTTGTTTGGTTCATTTCCCCCTTGGGGTTCGAAGTTCTGGATTGCTAGTCATATTTCTCATATATTGGGTAGAACACTGTTGCCCTCCCAAATTATTCGCTTTCATTTTTTGCCAGATAGGGGCGGTGCAATACGGATTCTTATTTACTTCCGTTCACCGGCTATAGTGGACAAATTGTTGTGTAACGCCCGTCTTTTTTGGCCATGGGGGGTTTATTTGGTTGAAGCCTTTATGAAGAAAGGAATTGCCCCCTTGTTATCATCGGCCTTGCTGATAAGGTTAGCCAATAGACAAGACAAACTAGGAAAGATGCAGTCACCAGGAAGGCAGGTAGGTGCCTCACTGGTCACTGCAGAAGCTAATATATCTGTAGCGCTATCTCAGAATGAAGTTTCTGCTGTTGCAGTTGACTTGCCCCTGGTGGGTAGTCCAACAGGCATTGTGGAGCTGTCTTCCTCTAGTTTGGTCCATTCCTGTACTAGGGCTCAAGCCTGGGCCAATTCTTGTAAGCCTCTATTTAAATCGTCCAATACCTTGCCTAAGGCTCAGGTTAGGGAGGGTCCCGATAAATCTTTACCCTTGGTGTTAGCTTCACAGGATCTTCATGGGTCTCCGTCTGTTGGTTCTCTATTATCCAGGGTACCTATAGATTTATCTTTGAAAGTTCCTATGCCCACGTTGCCACCACCTCAGTACCATTGTCCAATTATGATGAGTCCAGGGCTGGCTAATTATGTTATAGGCAGAAAGCTGGGTTTTCCCCCAAGAGGGGCATCGATTCTAGATGAGCTTATGGCGGCTGATGCCCCATGCAGGTCCCTTATTTTTGGCCCCATGGGCTGATTTAATTTTCTACCTTTTATAGAATGTTAGATAGATTTAGATTGTTATAACAGGATAAGAAAGTATATTACCTCTTACTTGTTACTTACTAAATTTTATAATTCTAGTTTTGTTATATATGTGTTATGTATATTGGTGGTGTTTGTGATAGCAATGGCCTATGGCTAAGCTAATAAACTTGAACTTGAACTGGTATAGAGGTGACCTGGTGGTTAAACCTAAGCAGGCTGTACAGGAAGATAGTTTAAATAGGGAGTTATGCCCTCCCCCCTCCATAGGAGTAATGAGGAAGGGAAGGTGGGAAATTTTAGTTATTGTAGACATGCAATTGGTTTCTCGATCTATCCTGTGTCGCCAGGATTTGTGCCCTAGTGGTCCTCACCCCAGTTGGTGGCTAGACATATTGCTTCCATGCTTCAAGTCCCCTGTCAACCCAGGGAGATTAGGATCCTTAATAGGAATAGGGAATTTTTCAAATGCGTTATTTCCTTTAGAAATAGTGCCTTATCGGATAATATTTGGAGGGCTAGTAATATCTTTTTTGCTAATGGGATTCGGCTGGTCAAAATTTATATTAATAATAGCTGCAAACTTTGAAGCAATGTCAGAAGGGCAATGTGGCGGGATTGTCGGGTAAAGGGGGGAACGTAATGCAGAGATCTTGTATGGGCGGGAAGCCAGTGGGCCCGAGAACCCAGGAGCTCATGGCCCAAGACTCTGGTAATAGAATGACTTTAGTAGATCCACACAGCCCTTTTCGTTCTAGCCCGGACACTATCCCTGTTGAAGAGATGGAGGTCGGCCAAGTGGTCCCCTCCAATAGAGAAGTGGTAGCTATTAATGTAAATACCGAGAGATTGGATCATAGCCCTATAGATAAGCAGTTAAAGGAGGTAGGCAAGAGATACTTGGCGAGAGAAATGTATGTCCCGAAGGTTAGAAGTGGGGATGAGTTCCCTCAGCTGATGCAAAAACCCTGGTATTACAGTGTCCCATTGCTTGTCCTATTGCTTGACCACGTTCCACCATGTCTCTATGATGCCTATAATGTCTCAATCTTCATTTAGCAGCATACGCACTAATTCCCCCATCTTACTTTTTAGGCTTCTAGCATTTGCTCCTTTAAAACCTCTCCAACAAGTGCCCCTTAAAGTTCTTTTCTTTAAAGTGGTGTTCCTAGTTGCCATTACATCAGCCAAGAGAGTATCGGAACTAGAGACCCTGTCAGCGGATCCTAAATTCTGCCACTTCCATCAAGATAAGATCTCACTCAGACAACATCCTGGTTTCATCACCAAGGTCAATACAGCTTTTCACAGGAGTCAGGACATTAAGTTGTCATCATTCTGCCCTCCTCTCAAGCACCCTAGGGAGGTTCTTTGGCATAATTTAGATGTGTGCAGAGCGCTTAAGATTTACCTCGCTAGAACCAGTGCTTTTAGGGTGGGCATGGCACTATTGGTAGGTTTTAGAAAGGGGTAAACAGACTGCAAGGTCTCCAATGCCACTATCATTGGCTTAGAGGCTGCATCAAGTTGGCCTGTGTTTCCTCTGGTCTTCAGGCCCCGGCAGGGATTTCTGCCCATTCCCTTCATAGCGCAGCTACCAATGCAACTCTGTTTCAGGGCGTGTCGGTGGAAAATTATATCCAAAGCAGTATGTTGGTCGTCAGTCCACACCTTCATACGGCACTACAGCATAGAAAAATGAGCCTCAGCTCAGGTGGCCTTTGGCCACAGACTCTTACAGAGAGTACTAACGTAGCTCCTAGGTCCAGAGACAGCTCAGTAACTGATTTTCCCCACCCTAGTTGGTGATCATTTGCCTTGGAGGGTCTGCACTGCTTGGGGACATCCCAGGAGAGGGACTGACCGCCGGAGTCCTAGACAGAGAAAGGAAAATTTGGAGTACTTACAAGGTGAATTTTCCTTCTTGTCTATGAATCAGGCAGGCAGTCCAGCCCGCCCGTTCTTTGATCCTAGCTGTATTCTGGGGTCCCTAGTCGGTAAGCGACTAGACCGAGAAGGGTTTGCCCTAGGATATACCTTGAACTGATTCCTGTCATCTTGCTCTCTCTGACCCTGCTTCCGTCCGACTCGGGGGATTTTTTTTCCCTATGTGTCTACCTTTGTTCCCTCCTGGAGGGACTGTTCATAGTTTTGTTATGCTGAAATGGTTGCAATATCTTGCTCCTGTTATCTGGTTTGTTGATTAGCTTTTATTGTTACCAGTTAGTTTTTGTCAGTCACAGATCTGGGGTGGTCTGGCTGGGATGACCCCTTCCCCAGGCCACCAATCAAGGCCTTGAAGCCTGCCTGTACCTCTGGGAGAGGAGCAACACCCAGCAGAGGGACTGCCTGCCTGATTCATAGACAAGAAAATTCACCTGGTAATTCCTTTCTCACTTTTGTGGATATTGTTGCAAAGGCCATATATTTGGGATCTTTAAATTATTGCAGTCTGTTGTATGTGCGGCTCCCTTTGAAAACCATCTGGAAAATGCATCTAGTGCAGAACGCAGCTGCCTGCTTGCTTATGCTGTTGAAGAGGAGTATATTAGATTGATTGTCTAATGGCTTCTGGGTGTGTTTCACAATATTAGCTTAGCATCCATCATTAAGCCCTATGTGGTTTAAGACCTTTTGAAATACTTGGTCGACTGACATGATTGTCCTGAACATCTGAGTGTGCTGCTGCCAGACATTCTCTAGTGGAAGAGTGAATTCCATGAATTCTGGTATAGGTTTCTTCTACAAATTAGAGAAGTTATTCTCTTATGGGATGAAATGGGGCCAGTGATTTTTCTCAGCTCTTCCAATTGAGGTTGACTCTTAGACTTGTTAGTCTTTACACTGATGCGGCCAACATAAGCTGACAGATGAAATGATGGCCTGTTGATAAGATATTTAATAAACCTAAATAAAAATGATCGCTGTAATATTGACTAGTCTACTAGGCCCCTCTACATGGACCCTCTAACTCATAAATGCCCTATAACTTCACACTTACTGAATCACAGTTCAGATGACATTGCCGAACCCATCCATACCTTTGTTTGTTACATAATTCCTTGTAGGATAAAGTGCATGACTTCATTTGTGCCTATTGCCTTCATCA
The DNA here is from genome assembly GCA_003113815.1 of Sphenodon punctatus. NCBI lineage: Eukaryota > Metazoa > Chordata > Lepidosauria > Sphenodontia > Sphenodontidae > Sphenodon > Sphenodon punctatus. The sequence goes on along the minus strand of QEPC01004593.1, from coordinate 5,399,174 downwards.
TTTTCCATGTGCAATGCCTTGGAGAAGGAAAACAAATTAAATTATTATTATTATTATTATTATTATTATTATTAACAAACATTTATATAGCGCCAGCAGTGTACCTGGCACTTTGAAAACAAATTAAATTATTATTATTATTATTATTATTATTATTAACAAACATTTATATAGCGCCAGCAGTGTACCTGGCACTTTACAAAGAAATAAAATAGATACGGTCCCTGCCCCTAGGGCTTACAATCTGAGAGACAGGAGCTGGGGGAGAGACTTAGGAAGGGGAACAGAGGGAGAGACAAGGGGTCTAACATTCATGAAGATGCGAGGTCTCAAGTGCACGTACTTGGCTTGGTTACGATGAGAATGACAGCAGGCAGGTCCATGTTGCAAGGATAAGGGTAAACCGATCGTAGGTATAGGAATAGTGGCTCAGCAGGATAAAGAGTCAGACAGAGCAGAGCGAAAGAGGTGAGTTTTAAGGAGAGATTTGAAGGTATGAAGGGAGGGGGCAAGGCGGATGTGGACAGGGAGGGAGTTCCAGGCATGGGGGGCAGCAAGTGAGAAGGGACGAAGGCGCTTAGGGGAGCAGGGAAGGCGTGGAAGGGTGAGAGAAGGGACAGAGGAGGAGCGAAGTGCACGGGCTGGAGTATGGAGGGCGATAAGTGCAGAGAGGTAGGGGGGAGCAAGGTTGTGAAGAGCTTTATAGGTGAAGACTAGGAGCTTGTGCAGGATTCGTTCAGGAAGGGGAAGCCAGTGAAGCGAAGAGAGGAGGGGCTGCACATGGTCGAAGCGACTGGCGAGGTAGATGACCCTGGCAGCAGAGTTTTGGACAGAGATGAGGGGAGAAAGGTGAGACCGGGGAAGGCCAGTGAGAAGGAGGTTACAGTAATCGAGGCGAGAGATGACCAGAGCATGAACAAGAGTTTTGGCAGACGAGACAGAGAGAAAAGGGCGAATCTTAGCAATGTTATGGAGGGAGAAGCGACAGGATTTAGCAACAGAGTCAATGTAGGGTTTAAAAGAAAGGGGTGAGTCAAAGATGAAGCCTAGGCTACGGGCTTGCGGGACAGGCAGGATGGTGACTCCTAGAAATGGTAATTGACCGCATCCATTGGTTTATTCTTCTGGTGTCCAGAAACTTATATTGAGTTTTAACATCATGCATACTTAAAAGTAGCAAAGTGAATTTTTTTTAATATAGGAAATTGCTTCAGGTACAAAGAAGTGTTATGACAAGCCAGTCATGTAGGATAATCAAGGTAGGCCTAAGCTTGCTGTTGCAAGATTTTTTAATTTTAGCCAAGAAGACATTTGTCACTTTAATTTAGTGGAAGCTATTTTATTAGCTCTTGAATATTAAGTGTTCTATAGTGAACGTTCTCTTAAAAATTAAATAGAAAGAAAGTAAAAAATATAGTGTTATCCTTACATAGTGTACAGAAGCTAGGAATGTTCTAATGAAGTATGAGACTTAGCTTTGAAGTACCTCGGTTTCACCTGTTGCATTTTACTTATACAAAAAATTAAAATCCAAAAAAACAATTTCCTAGCCCATCTGGATATATACATCCAGATGAGGCCCCAGCCCTGTAAGCTGGATGCTCCTGCTTAACTAAATATTCTTTGGAAACTTATCAAACCTATGCACTATTAGTTCTTTTTCAACAACAGAAACAGTGTGCTGTTCTATGTTTAAGTCAGCGGTGGAGAAGCTCCAGCCCATGGAGTAATCCAGCCTGTGACTGTTAATTTGGCCCCTTTCCAGTTCCTTGATCTGTCCTATGGTTATAGTCCCTACCCTCTTAACACTGAAAGTTGAGTGAGCTCAAGGGAGTAGAGGCCATTCACTCAAGGACAGGGGTGGATCCATGATGTGGACCCTTCTCTTCCTTCTTTCATTCTGAGGACATTCCCTACCACTAATTTCTGTATGGCCCACATGTAAAATAATAAAACTTGCAGTATGCTTGTTCTAACGAAAAGGGTGCCCACTCCTGCTTTAAGGCAATCCTCTTTTTTTGTTTTTTGTTTTGCAATACTTTTATCAGTGCAGGATCTTTGGTACTACACTTGCTGTAGGCAGTGTTGTATGGGAAATCTAAGTTTAACATGTAAAATAATAAAACTTGCAGTATGCAAAAACATAAGGGGGTAGGTACTTGCCTGATTCAGCAACTCTGATTCAGCAGACATTTGCTGATAGCTGTGACCTTTCAATACACTTGGAGTCTGGTGCTCTCAAAAGCCATGTTTACTTGGGAATGTATGCCTGGGGGAATTTGTCAGTTGGAAGGTTTCTCATATGTGTGCGCACATGCACTTTTCCTTCTGAGATATCTTTCCTGACTCCTTTACTTTACTATTGTCTTGCATGAGGGGAGCATCATCCAGAAATCAATTCTCTGGGTTTTGCTTCTATGTGTTATGGAAACCTCTGAGGAACCACAAAGGCCTGTGTGATGCCATCTGTGGACAGGACAGAGCTGGGGCTGAAAGGGAAACTCACTGGCTGGCTGTTCTGCTTGCCAAACAAACTCTCCAACAGGTGAAACTGACAGGGCAAAAAGGAACACCAATTGGAAGTAATGGTGCTTTGGACATGTCAGTAGCCCTTAATGGGCAATAAACCAATACAGTGGGAGATACTTAGCTAAAACAAAGGAAGTGGGGAAGGATCTGAAATGCCATATAAGTTTGTGGGGGGGGCACTAAAAATGCCAGGAGCGGCGAAAGTGAGGTAGACGAAATGGAAAAATGGAGAGGAGAGCTGACTGGCATGACAGGTAGGAGTCCATTCAGAGAATCTGGAATTATGGGGGTGGGTGGTGATGGATGAAATTATGGCTATGAGATCACCAGGAATAGTCTGAATGAGGGGGCTGGGTGGAATGACAAGTAGGAGGCCACCGGGAGTGACTAGAACAAGGGGGGCAGTGTGGAGTGATGGGTAGGAGGTCTCTAGGAGCAGCTGAAACAACAGGGGGCTGGGTGGAATATCAGGTCTGAGGACACTGGGAACATCTGAAATGATGCTGGGTGGAACGATGAGTATGAGGACACTGCAAGTTTCTGAAATGATGGGGAATTAGGCAGAATGGCACGTAAGAGGCCAAAAGGAGCAGCAGCTGGAATGATTGTGGGGTGGGGGTTGGGTGGAATGACAGGTAGAAAGACATTGGAGCGGTTGAAATGGCGAAGAGATGGATGGAATGATATGTAAAAGACAACTGGGAATGGCTGGAACAGTGAGGGTTTGGGTAGAATGACGGGCATGAGGCCACTGGGAGCAGTTGTAATGATGGGGAGCTGGGCGGAATGATGAGTGTGAGGACCATTCTCCTCCTCCCTCGCCATCTTTTCATTGGTTCCTCACTTTTTCTTTTCCTCTCCTGGTGAAGGGATAGAATCAAGAGAGAGAGGAATTTTACATGAGTTAGACAGAATTCCTTTAGGCCCTATGGTTTATCTAGTCAAATTGAGGATCTTTCTGCTACTGTTGCATTACTAGGCAGCAAGTTATTGCAGGCAGGTGAACAAAAAACTACTATTGCTCCCAAGGGAGACATGGTTCCCTTAGAGTGTCTAAATAACTCAATTGAAAAATTAAATTTGAGTGTTAAGGGTTTTAAACCCCAGGAATTTTGGAGTAGACCTGATAGCAAATTTTCAGTCTGCCCCTGTAAAGTTTTGATAAATATTCTACCATTACCAACGGCGAGCCTACCTTGGTGGAATACCCCGTTGGACATAGCGGAGCATTTAAGACTGATATTAAGACTACCAATTACCTGCAAGGTTATTCAATCGGTGGATCATATTTGCAGGGTCCAAAGACGCTGGACCCTGAAGGTGGAATTTAACAGCCATGCTTGGGTAGAACATTTGTTTAGACAGGAGCCACTGTTGAATACTCGTGCAATTTATATCTCAAGAGTCGAGCTGTTGCCCAATAATACACAAGCCCTTGAATCTGGGTCTTTTAATCCCAAAAGTTTAGTCCTAAGGAAATCTATCTGTGGGCCCTTTAACAGCTTGGACAAGGGGAAAAAGGCACATGTACCTAAGGAGACTACTTTAATTGACCTCTCAGAAAGGGAAATAGACAGTTCTGGGTAAGCAGGGGAAGATCTCAACTAAAAGTATAGCTGAACAGCACCCACTAATAATTTGTAAAAAAAAACAACTTTGCTTGCGGGACAAAAAGATGTACTCTCCCAAATGGAGGATATATATGTCCGGCTGGGTTCTGCAACAGCGAAAGCAAATTCCTCAACCCCAATTGGGGGGGTACCTAGCTTACATTGCTCCTACAGTAAATTATCTAGTCCTGGGGGGGGTCTCCTTTAGGTGTTTCTGTGACACAAAGCACCTCTATTAGAATAGGGAGATCAGCTGGTAAGGATGTAGCCTATCTGTCTTGTATAGACTTGGGAGTCCCAGATGAGCAGGTTTCACTGTCTTCCCTCCCTGATTTAGAAGAGGTAATTGGGAACCCTCCCAGGCTGTTCCCTACAAACCCAGGATTTAATAGGGGCAGGTGCTATGGTGATTTTTGAAATTTGCACGACTGACCAAGATGCCGGCTTGCCAGGGACTAGCCCGTTGTACCGACGAATTGAGGGGATTAGCAAGAAGCCTGATAACTTGGGAGAGTCGGTCATTCCTTGACAGTCTACAGGTGGTAGGCAGCTCATTCAATTTTTGTGCTGGAATATTGCCGGCTGGAAGCAGCGTACGGCCGAACCAGAATTTATATCTTATCTGAAAGGATTTGATCTAGTGTTATTGCAGGAGACTGGATGGTGGGGGCTTTTGCATGTCCACACTTTGAGGTCTTCAGTATACCAGCTACTGCCAATTTAAATAGAGGTAGAGCTAGTGGTGACTTAGCCTTATGAGCGCTTGGGAGTCACATGTGCAAGTCAAACTATTAGCAGAGTTCCAATTCTATTTTGCCCTTTGACACTGTACTTTTAAGGGGGGGGGGGGTTCGAGATTGTCTTAGGAAATGTTTATGTTCCACCACTGTCCTCTTTATATTATTCTAAAGAAATATGGTCAGTAATATTGTCCCAGACCCAAAAGGCTCTTAAGAAATTTCCCTTAGCTAAGCTGATTATTGGGGGGGCGGCACTGGAACACAAGGATGGGAGGAAATGAACCATATTCGGTGAACTTAGAACTTGAAGAAGTCACTGTCCCTCCTTTTAACAACATACGTATGTCTAAAAACCAAAGTACAGATTCAAGAACCCCGCTAGTTAAACATCTGCTGGTAGAACTCGATTTGGTGATTTTAAATGGTTTAACTTCTGGTGACCACGAGGGCCAATATACCTATTATTCAGTACAAGGCTATAGTGTTTTGGATTACATGATGGTTTCTGCCTCATTACTTATTTGTGTTCAGGACCTATGAATAGCCCCTAAAATGGACTCTGACTATCTCCCCTTGCAGTTATGGTTAAATAACCCCTTGCACAAAGCTGTTGTGCGGGGACTAAGCTCTACTAGGGACAACCAGGTGGTGGACTTAGGAAAGGATTCCAGACCAGTTGAGAAATGGTCTTTGGAGTTGGAGGAGGAATTTCTGAAGATGCTTGATTCTAACCAATGTACTTTGCTGCTCTCCCAAATAGTGGAGCAGAAGGGGAACGTGTTAGTGTTACACTCCGAGTTGATGAATTATTTCAGAACAATTCTTGTGACTGATAGGGTTTTAAACTATAAGTCGTGACTTGAGAAGTAAACTGCACAATAGTGTTAGAAGGCTCCCGACTAGATCAAATAGAGAATTCTTTGTTGTAACGAGAAGAAGTTATAGAAATATATTAGCAAAAAAGAAGGTCTTTTGTTGGGAAAATTGGTTGACCTTGTTATCTGCAGCTAACCAAAAGGACCAGAATAAATTTTGGCACATCATTAAACTTGCCAAAATAAATTCCACCCAATCTGTATTGTGTGAGATCGAGGTGGAGGTGTGGGAACAGCATTTTGAGTCTCTTTTTACAGCTCCAGCTGCCCCGGTGGTGACTTCCTGGGACTTTTTACCTGAATGGCCACCCGTGGAGGAAGAAGAGGTAATGGATTTGATAACTCAACTGAAATCTGGCAAAGCAGCTGGGTGTGACTTAATTCCAGCTGAAATGATCAAAAGCAATTCCCAATGGTGGGCAGAAATCTTGGCACCTTTCTTCACTGTTATAAACACTATGGGGAAGTTCCCCGCAGACTGGTCTAACAGTATTGTTTCTCCGATCTTCAAAAAGGGTGATCCTAAAAACTCGGCCAATTACAGGCCTTATTAGCCTGGTTAGTATAAACAGCAAGCTTTACTCTACATTTTGCTGGTAAAATTTCAGCGATGGATGGATGACGTCTCTCTTTTGGAACCAGAACAAGCTGGGTTCAGGGCTGGGCATTCTACTTTGGGTCACATTTTTATTCTAAAACAATTACGTGCTAGATCTTTGGACCCAGCTGGGAAGCAGGCTCTGTACCTTTGTTTTGTGGACCTAAGATAGGCGTTTGATACAGTCAATCGTGAATTTTTATGGAACAAACTTCTGAAGACTTCCATTGATCGGAGATTGTTGTATTTGATAATCAGTATTTATACAAATAACACGTTGCAGGTCCGTCATCACAATCGAGTTTTGACAAAGAAAATCTCAGTAACTAGGGGAGTGCGCCAAGGGTGTATTTTGGCCCTGGCTCTGTTTAATTTTTTCATTAATAACGTTGTTGCATCCTTTGCATTGATTGATTCTCACCCCCCAAAAAACTATCGACAGGCTTATTCCTTTATTATATGCAGATGATGCGGTTATTTTATCCCAAACTCCTGTTGGATTGAAGAGAGGAATGGCTGGATTTAATCTGTTTTGTCAAGCAGAAGGTCTGGCGATTAAACCACAGTAAAACTAAAATAATGGTAATAGGACGATCCACCCAGTCATATTATTGACAAATGGGTGGACATGAAATTGAGCAGGTCCACGCCTACAAATATCTAGAGGTAATTTTTGCAGATAATTGGTTTTGGAAAGCCCACTACGCGGCAGTAATGACCCAGACCATGGCTTCTGCTAGAACTATTCAAAGTTATTTCTACTCTAAAGGTGGCAAGTTGATAGCTCCGGCTTTATGTTTATTTAAAGCTAAAGTAGTGCCCCAACACTTATATGCCTGTGAAATATGGGGTTTCCCCTTTTTAGATATGTGTGAGAAGGTACAGAATGCCTTCCTAAGAAGTATATTGAGTCTTCCTCCAGGTACTCCCCAAAAAATTTTGAGGACAGAATCTTGTTTAAGTACTATTAGATCAAGGATGCTCTTTGTTATTGTCAAATTTTGGTTGATAACGTTAATCCCCCCGATTTCAAATTCACTATTTGCTCTGCTTGTCACCAAGGGTTTGCGAGATGTATGGAATAGCAAAATCACTACGTTGATCTTTAAACTAGGTTTGTTACCTAGTGTTTTGGCTCCTTTTGGTTTGAAAGCAGCAATGGAGATTGCTAAGAGGAGAATTTCAGAGCAAGAGTTTCAATCAGAACATTCGCTACTAGGATCTCAAAAAATCTCCAGTATCTATCCAGATATATGTTATGGTAATAGTAATCAGTATTTGCTCGCCTGGGTTGATGCAAATTTAAGGCATGCTTTAACATTGTTTAGGATGGAGCTGTTTCCCTCTACTGTGGTCGAGGGACGCTACTCAAAGGTTCCCAGGGAGAACAGATATTGTACAAGCTGTAATCTTCGGCAGATAGAAACAATAAAGTTCTTTTGTTGTCCATTGTATGCTGATTTACGTTTAAAGTACTTGACTCCATATATAGGTTCCGTCTCAAACTGGAAACAAGATTTGCTTATGAAATCTCTTCTTAGTGGCCTTGACTCAGAACGTTCCAGGAAGACGGATAGGTTCTGTTTTTTGGTGTTTGTAGTAAACGTCATAAGTAAACTGTATAGTGTATTTTTCTCTTGTCTATTTTATTTGCTGTGCTTGAAGTTAAAATTCTCCTGTTTTAAGGCTATGTTGCTGCCCCCCATGCCTGGAACTCCCTCCCTGTCCACATCCGCCTTGCCCCCTCCCTTCATACCTTCAAATCTCTCCTTAAAACTCACCTCTTCCGCTCTGCTCTGTCTGACTCTTTATCCTGCTGAGCCACTATTCCTATACCTATGATCGGTTTACCCTTATCCTTGCAACATGGACCTGTCTGCTGTCATTCTCATCGTAACCAAGCCAAGTACGTGCACTTGAGACCTCGCATCTTCATGAATGTTAGACCCCTTGTCTCTCCCTCTGTTCCCCTTCCTATGTCTCTCCCCCAGCTCCTGTCTCTCAGATTGTAAGCCCTAGGGGCAGGGACCGTGTCTATTTTATTACTTTGTAAAGTGCCAGGTACGCTGCTGGCGCTATATAAATGTTTGTTAATAATAATAATAATAATAATGTTGCTGCTTGTATATTTACATGTATATTTATTTGTAATAACCAAATTAGTCACACAATAAGCAAACTACATACCTTTAGACCCCATAACTGACAAAGATCAGGGCTGCAAGGAAAGCTCTCCGGTGATCAGGGGTCTGCAAAGCAATCTCCCTTCTTTTCCTCACCTTCCTGTGAAATTGAGGTGCCTGCTTCCTGGTGAAAAAAAACTCAGCTGGTAAAAGTGACAGAGCTGGAGCTGAAAGGGGAACTCACTGGTTGATTGCTCCGGTTGCCAAGTAAACCTCCCAGCAGGTGAAGTTCACAAGGCTCCCAGTTTTGAACCAAACCCTCTGGTGAAAATGACAAAGCATAGGGCTGCAAAGGAAACTCTCTGCCAGGAACGGTCTTTGAAGCAATCTTCCCCTCTTGCTGGTGAAACTGGCAAAGCTGGGACTGAAAGGGAAACTCACAGGAGAGGGACTGTATGTGATTATGTGCAATGAGAAGTTAAGTTGTACATGAGTTGGATAGAATTCCTTCAGGCACATAACTGAGACTGCTTGGAGCTGCAAGGGAAGGGAAACACTGAGGAGAGAGCTGCCGAGTGGAATGAAATTCTCCCCTCTAGCCCCTTCTCCCTCTGCTGGTCAAATTGACACAGTTGTTCCCAGGTGTTTGTTGTTGTTTTTTAAAAAAAATCTGCTGGTGAAACTGACAGTTTGGGTTAAAAGAGAAACTTCCTGGTTGGCTGCTTGGTTGCCAATCAAACTCAGGTTGGTACTGAGGCAGCAGGGGGAATTTAGTGCATTCCCCTTTCAAAAAGGGGGAATTAACCTTTGGTTTAAGAGAGGAATTAAAGCTTTTATAAATTCACTTATACTCCAAAAAGAAAGTTAAGCTCCTGCACCATGTAAGCAGGAAAGATATTTCAGGGGTCTGGAAACCAAGTCCTATGAGGAAAAGTTGAAAGAACTGGGTATGTTTAGCCTAGAGAAGACTTGAGAAGACATGATAGCAGCCTAATGGTAAGAGCTGTTTGACAATGGAACAAATTGGAGGTTCTCCTTTGCTGGAGGTTTTCAAACAGGCTGGACAGCCATCTGTTGAGGATGCTGTAGCTGCAGATTTCCTGCACTGAAGTGGCGGGCTGGACTTGATGACCTCTGAGGTCCCTTCCAACTCGGATTCTGTACAGCCTCGCATGTTGTGCTCACTTGCAACTTAGGCTCCATGCACCCATGCTTGCCTTTGTCTTTCAGCCCCAATCCTCATCCTCTGGAGTTTAGAGGCAATGCTGAACCTGGGAGAGCAGTGAGCAGCTTGCTGCCCCCTGCTTTCCCCATATGCTTTTATTTGGGTTGGGGAGAATTGGAACAATATGGACAGTGGGAGCTACTGGCAGTTTGCATCCAGATTTATTTGTTAAATTATTATTATTATTATTAGCATTTATATAGCGCCAGCGATGTACCTGGCGCTTTACAGAGAAAAAGATAGACAAGGTCCCTGCCCGAGAGCTTACAATCTAAATAAATTATAATGATTGAGATCAGACTGGGTTAAATACTGGCATTAGAATCGTTAGGGAGGCAGGGCTAACTTTGCCGTTTCGTACCTTGGGCCATGTCTCGAGTCTGTAAGATTGTAGCTGTGCTGTGGTTGGGTAATATTTGAGCTGTACTCTTTCACAAAGACGTGTTGAAGTAGAGATGGCACTGATAGTAACGTTTGAATCTTGGTGCAAGAGGGCAGATGCAAGTGTCTGAAATGCAAGTGTAAAAGGTTTGCTACACTATTGGAGTACAAAATACAATATGTTCGGGGTGGGGAAGGAAAAATCATAGATGCTCTTTACCAGAGCTTCAGGCCAGGCTCTGGTAGTGATGAGGGAACGAAGTGGGGTAGGAGTGCCCAAAATATGCTATGTCTACAGTTGTTTCTCAGGTGTGACCACTCGCTTATCTTTATTGTTACTGGAAAGGCAGATCTTCCGAGGTGAGAGTTTGCTAAATTTTACAGTGATACACTAATAATGTGTGGCAAGAAAAGACATTCCAAAATAAACGGCTATACTGAGTCAAAGAGAAGATTTCTTATGAATACTGAGCAAGGGGGAGTAGGTTAATACAGAAATGGGGTTTTATTTATTTATTTATTTAATAGATTTTTATACCGCCCCATCCTGCAATGCAGCTCGGGGCGGTTTACAACAATAAAACAATTTAAAATCTTTAAAATACAAATATAAAACATATAACAGGGCAACATATAATCATGAGTAAATAAAAGGTGGGGGATTAAAAATCAC
>QEPC01004593.1:5333027-5386906 GCA_003113815.1 Sphenodon punctatus | reverse complement strand
ACCACCCTCGCCAGCACCGTCCCCAACGTCTCCCCGGAAGCTTTTATTAACCAGGACGGGCATGGATCTAGTTGACAACACGTGGCCCTCACAGACCCCAGGACATCCACCACATCGGCAGGCGTCACTTCCCGAAACTCGTCCCATAAAGTTGGACCAGACGGACCAGACGGGTTGGGGAAAGTGTGTGGAAACTGACTGTAAGCAGCAGTATTCTCCCACACCGACATTACAGTATTTATTTATTTTATTTATTTATTATAAAATTTGTATGCTGCCCCCTCCTGCTAAAAGCATCTCGGTGTGGCTAACAACATATTAAAACAAATTACCCCCACCCAGCCCATCTCCCTCGGGAAAGGCACAGCGGAACAGCCAGGTCTTACATTGTCTGTGGAAAGAGGGGAGGTCGGTGGTCAGGCAGGCCTCCAGCAGCAGGAAGTTCCACAGCCGTGGTGCGGCCACAGAGAACGCCCTTCGTAAGGTCGACACCTGAGAAACCCGGGGGACCTCGAGGAGAGCACCCCCCGGCTGACCGCAGGGACCGACCGCAGGATCCGGCAGGTGAGACGGATCCTGCAGAGAGGCTGGGTTCAGGCTTTTTAGGGCTTTAAAGGTCAACACCACCACCTTGAATTGGGCCTGGAAGACTATCAGTAGTCAGTGCAGAGAGCGAAGCACCGGTGTAATGTGCTCACGTCTGCCCATCCCAGTTAGGAGACAAGCCGCCGCGTTCTGCACAAGCTGCAGTCTCCGAGCCAGCACCAAGGTTAGCCCCACATAGAGCGTGTTACGGTAGTCCAGACTCGAGGTAATAAGAGCATGGATGATCATGGCCGGATTCATACGGCCGAAGCTGACGCACCGGATGTAACTGGTGAAATGCCTCCTTTGCCACAGCCGCCACCTAGACATCCAGGCAGAGCTGCGGGTCCAGGAGTACCCCCAGACTTCGAACCTGAGATACCAGGGCAGAACAAACCCCATCAATGATGGGGGCCACAACTCCTCCGGCCTTCCCCACAACCATCACCTCCGTCTCGTTGGAATTTAACTTCAGGCGGCTCGCCCTCATCTAATCCCCCACAGCCGTCAAACACCAGGTAAGCACCAAGACTGCTGGACCTGAGTCGGATGAAAAAGAGAGAGAGAGCTGGGTCTCATCAGCATATTGATGACACCGTACGCCAAACTCCATAACAACCTCCCCCAAAGGCTGCATATACACATTGAACAAGAGAGGGGACAGGATAGAACCCTGTGGGACCCCACACGTGAGGCCCCGGGGAGAAGATGAAAAATCGCCCAGGACCACACATTGGGTTCTCCCAGCCAGGAAAGAGCGGAACCATTCAAGAGCAGTCCGGTCCCACAGCTGAATCACCAACTCATGATCAACGGTATCAAATGCAGCCAAGTGATCTAACAAGATCAACAGGGTCGAACGACCCCAATCCACCTTACGGGAGAGGTCGTCGATCAAGGCCACAAGCGCAGTCTCCGTGTCGTATCCCGGACGAAAGCCAGACTCTGAGGGATCGAGAAAATTAATTCGGTCCAGATGCTCTTCCAGCTACTGGGCCACCACCCATTCAATAACTTTCCCTAAAAAGGGAAGGTTAGAGACTGGCCAATAGCTGGCCAGGATGCCAATGTCCAATGATGACTTCTTGAGCAGGGACCGCACCACAGCCTCCTTGAGACAGTCCGGCACCCTGCCCTCCCCAAGGGAGGTGTTTATAATCCCCGCCAGCAGCGACCCTAGTGTCTCCCGGCTGGCTTTGACCAGCCAGGGTGGGCATGGATCTAGTTCACAATAGTGGCTCAAACAGTCCCAAGAGCATCCACCGCATCTGAGGATGACACATCCTTAAATTCAAAAAAGTCCACAAACAAATCACAGTGGGCATCTGATGACTCTAAATCCAGGCAGAGGGAGGCTGGACTGACCAGCCCCCTCACCACCCAGAAAAGCTCCGCCAGGCGGGACTTAGCAACTGCAATGACGGCAGCAAAGAAAACTTGCTTTGCTGCCCGCACCGCCATGGCATAGGTACGCAACCAGACTCTATGCCGCAGTCGGTCAACTTCAGCACACGAGTGACACCACCATCGCTCTAAACACCGCCCTTCCCACTTCATCCACCACAGCTCCTCCATATACCACGAGGACCTGCGTTGTCAGCAGTTCGGGAGCAAACGCTTGGGAGCCACCTGGTCGATGGCCTCCACCAACACAGAATTCCACATGGTCACGAGGTCATCGAGTGAGTGGTCAGCAAGATCAGAGGATCCCCTAGAGCGGTCTGGAACCTTCCAGGTTCTATAAGCCGTCAGGGGTGAACCATCCTAACCGGTTCCGCACCATCCTGGGGGCCAACATGCGCCAGGATACCAGCCCAGAGGAGATAATGATCCATCCATGACAAGAGCACTGATGAAACATCCCCCACTAATGGATCCCCGCCTCAAGTTCTGTGCAAAATATCATGTCCAGGGTATGTCTTCCAACACGTGGGGCCCACCATTCTCTGAGACAAGCCCATGGAGGCCATGAACTCATGCTCCATCCCTGCAAGACTGGCATTGGCATGGATGTTGAAGTCCCGCAGGAGTATCGCCTTGGGGAACCACAAGACCACCTCCGACACCAGCTCGGTAAGTGCAGGCAGGGAAACTGCCATACAGGTGGGTGCCCGGTATATCAGCAGTATCCATACTCTGTCTCCGCCAAATGCAACACCAGATGAAGGCCCTCTATACCCTTGATAGTTTGCAGAGGATATCTCCTCACAGAGAATGTATCCTTAAAAATAATGGCTACACCGCCCCCCCCCCCCCCCCCCCCCACCCGCCGAGGCTGATGCTGTACGGAGTACCCAGCTGGAGGTCAGCCAATATACGCCATGACTTGGTGTCCAGCCAGGTCTCCGTAATACATGCAAGGTCGGCCGCCTGGTCCAGGATCATCTCCCGGACCATAGTTGACTTATTGGCTACCGACCTCGCATTTACAAGCAGCAAACCAAGGCCGGGGCCCTCCGATTCCCAATCACCTCACCATCTGCTTGGGGGCCATTAAGCAGGACAGGAATAGAACATCTGTCCTGCCTCGCAGATCTAATTCGCCTCCCAGAAGGACCAGAATTCCCCCGGCCCACAATGACCCCTATAGCTGCGAACTGCCCCCTGGTCCACCCCTCCAACCCCCCACCTGAAGGCCGTCCCGCCAGCCCCCTGAGGGAGACCCCACCCCCACCCCGATACACCCCCTATTCTCTTCTTCCATAGGAGGGTAACCCCCCCTCCCCAGGGGACTGCACCCCTCCCTCACATCGAGGGGAACAGCCCTTTGCCCCCATCCCACATACCCCCATTGGTATCCCATTGCATGACATAAGAGGGCAAATATTCCCCTTCCTTTAATCACCTGTGCAGTGAGTAGATGCACTTGAGCTGCTGCCTGAGAAAGGAGCAATAAATGAAGGAGAAATTGTGGCCACAGCAAAGACTGAGGCATAGCATATAATATTGGGGCAGGGAGGAGGTTGCTGTCCCAGCTTCAGAGTTGCCCCCAACCTGCAGAGGAAGAGGATTGAAGTGGAAAGACCAAAGCAAAGTGTGAGTTCATGGAGCCTAAGTTGTAAGCAAGCACAATATGCGAGACTGCACAACGTCTTTACTGCTTACGTGGCACACAATTTAAGACAGGAGCCTTAACTCCTCTCTCAAACTAAACCAAAGGTTTTTTTAATCTAAGACTAATAAGTTGTTCTAAATGCTCCACTTTGCCTTAACTAACTAGTTTTCCGTGCATATTCCTGGAAGAATACAAGTGAAATCATTGATTGATTTATTTTCTTTTTGTGGGATGACAATTTAATGGCAGGCTATTCACACTTGATGGGTTTTCATCAGTAATGCATACTTCTCAACAGTCTTGCCTTAGGCAGGACTGTCACATTTTTGTGAGAAAATTCCATTGTCCTGCTTGTAGAGGTGGTGGCCACCAGAGTGCTGTGACAGCCACACTGCTGAATCCTACCTTAGCCAGGTGGGGTCACTGGATGGGGGTGGGGTGGGGTGGGGTGGGGAACAGGACTGTTATCTCTTCACCAGCTGAAATATTGAGAGGTCTGATAACAGGAGTACAGGTTACTGTATTAATACTTCAGTTTTGCAAAGTTCATTAAAAATTTAAATTTAGTGCCTCTCAATATGAGTTCTTCACCAAATGCAACTTAAAGTTGTCCTGTTCTTTTCTTGTATGAGTTCTGACCTCTGATGAAACTGCTTTGTACTCTCATTGTCACCAGTTTAAAATACTTCAGTACCTGGCAGAAGGTGTTTCCTATTGCTATTCAGTACATACAGTGTTTCTGTTGCTATGTTATTCCGTCAGTTGAATATATAGTAGAAATTTTCACTGCCGAACAGACAGAGTAGGTACTATGTTGGTGCACTCCATTTTAAGTTTGGTTTCTGAACCTGTTTTGGGTATAACCTTCTTAATAAGCAGATACAAAATACTTTCCCCATTCAAGACACGTGTGCTGTGCTGCAGATAGTAGTACAAGTTCTATATAGCTGTCCAAAATTTGGGGAGAGTTTCATGATGGTACTACTTACCCTATGTGGAGAAGATTTTTAGTACATCTCAAAACACTTGTTTTAAATAGGATTTATAGTCATTTTATAATGTGTCAAAATTGTTTCCAGGTAAGTTAAGTAGGATGATCTGCTAGAATTGATAATAGCACCCCTATCTCTACCAAAAAAAAACTTTGCTAAAGTTTGCCAGCTTAGGCCTGGCTGCTTGTAACATTCTGCTTGGGCAGCTAGGGATTCAGGTTAACACACTTACATCTGAAAACACCCCGCTCAAGCAGATCTGCCTATGCCGGACAGGTCACGTAGTCCTTCTCTCTGGGTGGTTCTGGTAAATAAAGAATGGTTTGTGCTGTAAGATGATATATCGTTGGTGGTGTCAATCAGCAAGAGTCCCAAGAGGAAACCAGACAAATCAAGAGGAAATGTGATGAGCACGATCTTGAGGTGTGATACCAGCATGACTTGCAGCTCAGGTCCGGCCCCAGGCATCTGCCACATTTGCGACTGCACATGGCCCTGCAGTCAGCTGGGGCTCCGTGCTTGCCTGGCTGGGCGGCAGGCTTCAGCCAGCTTCTCCCCCAATAAGTTCTTCTGCCTCCCCTCCATGGCTCCAGTCCCCATCCCTCACCTGCCTCTGCCTCCTAGTAGTGCTCCAGCAGCAGCAGCGGACATAGGGACACAGATCAGACTGGGAGATAAAGCCATTTGTAAACAAACTGCTCCCCACGTGAGTGATCAGAAGGTTGTTACCTTGTAAAGAGGGTTCTTTGAGAGAGCTCCCAACATTCTCACAACTGGGTTGTGCATGCTCACCCTATTCAAACAATAGACCATGTGATGGACTCGAGCTCCTCTAGTATAAAAAGCACCCTCCCCCCTCAGAATGACAGTTGCTTCCAACCCTTTCTAGGAATATAAGAGAAAATTCCATGTGGGGCTGGAAGGGTGAATGTTGTGAGAATATTCAGAGCCATCTCAAAGAACGTTTACCAGGTAGCAACCTTCTGTTGTTCTTCGAGTGGCTCCTCACAGGCTGTTTTTACATGACTCCGTCGGGTGGGGGGGCCGTGGCTGCGCCGGGGTGTGGGCAGGGCATGCACATTGCTGCACACGCATCCCCACTGACCCCCCACTTATCCATACTCACGGAGTAACCGCCGGTGGTTCTGTGCGTGGGGACAAGTGGGAGGTGAGTGGGGATTCATGTTAGGCAGGCATGCATACACTCCCACTCACCATGGGCACATGCACCGCGTCGTTCACACAGGACTCCCCCACCCATGAACATGCAGAAAACTGCGTGTTCATGGGTGGGAGAGGCTTGTGTAAAAAGGGCCACATTCTCACAACTGTCTTACTTATATTACCTTAGGTAGGAATTTAGGATGTAAAGCAATATCTATTCTATCTTGGAAAATCTGCAAATATGGTTCTGAGATTATTATGGCTGCTATTTCACTAGCTCTTCTTAATGAAGTTATTGCTAACAGGAATTCTGTCTTTAAACCCCTCACCCCATAATCAGTTCATTTGCGCCCCCCCATATCATTAATTCACGCTGCCCCGGGGGCACAAATTAAATGATTATGGGGTGAAGGCAGTGTGACTTGATTATGGGGGCACAACTGAACTGGTTATATAGATATAGATAGGCTAGCTGCATTTTGGGTGTCTTGTGTGTGTGATAGTAGTGCCTCTGGACCGGTCGCACTGCGTGCGTGCACAAGGCACAAGCAGCACCGATAGCAAGAAGCAACAGGCCCTGGAGGCCAGGCTGGCTAAGCTTTCCCCCTCCCCCCCAGTAAGGCAGTGGATGCAGTCAGTCTCTCTGTGCCTGCCTCACTGCCCGCCTGGCTGCCCCTGCAGTGGAACCACTCCTGGAGCGGTGGTAGTCGCTCGGCTGGGGAGGTGGGGCGCAGGGGCGAAGCATTGGGAGGCCATGCTTGTCTATGGCCGCTCGGAGGGGTGGAGAATGGGAATCCTTCCTGTCCAGAAGGAGTAAATGTTATGTCAATTTACACACTTGCATAATTAGGTGCAACCTAATTATGTAAATTAGGCCCCGCACCAAGACTTCACACATGGGCTCACAAACCCTGGGGCCGGCCCTGCTGCAGCTGATCCTGGGTTGGACCAAAGGAAACTGTCTGTCTGTATTGAAGGAGAAAAAGAGGCATTGGCGCCTCAGATGTTGTGAACACTATAGATTTAAACCCTACCCATGGATCCACCTTGTCAGACCCTGTAGAGTATCACTGTTGCCCTCCTGTGTCATTTTGGGCTCCTGTGTTTATTCCTATTCCTCCAACAAGCTGAAGCTCATTGTTGAATGCCAGGCGTGTTTCATCTTCCTTCCCTGGCAATGGCTACAAGCAAGGGTGCAGGGACATAATACGTATATAAACAGTGAACTGCGAAAGGGGATGAAGCCAGCATGAATTGACAGACTGTATCTGGTGTCTTTTCTGTTGGTTGAGTAAACAACTTTTTATTTTTTGGTATGGGGGTGTTCAAACGGTGTTTGTTTGTTCGTTAAAACCATGGGAAGCCATACAAAGTCTAATAAAGTATTCTTTTGTTGAGTTTGTACTACAGTTATACTTCCTAAGGCAGTCACTAAGTTAATTAGCTTTGTAGCAGTCACGGGTACTTACAGCCTGAATCCATATAATGAGGTTTTGTAATTTGCAATAAAAACTATGTTCCGTGTGAGTGAGGTGACAAGCCTTGAAAATTAAGCCCACATTCCTTAAACTGCTACTTGCTATACAGACTTGGTTGCAGAAAGCATCCATCCCTTTTGGTTTCTACTGCTTATTCTAAATACCGTTACAGCACTTACGTAGGGTGATGGGGGAATACTTACTATTAGACTGACTCATTGAAGATGCATTCTTTTCTCTTCTTTTTTCTTAGCCTTTTCCATCTAGACACAAACATCTGACAGTTGAAGAATTATTTGGAACTTCTTTACCAAAGGAACAGCCAGTAGTTTTATATCCCAATCCAGAAAGAATGGAGAAGTTGCAAGCTGACACCTCAGGCAGAGAGCACAATTTACTCTTGCCTTTTTCGTTTGAGCAATCCACTATCGTACACCAGCCTTTGGGAAAACCAGAGGATCCAAGCATCAAAACCTGTGCCAGTACCTTGAATCAGCAGGAGTGTGCAACACCTCTGCTGATTGCTCCAGCTGCAGCTTCGCAGCCTGATGTAAAGAATGTTTCAAACTATACTGTTCGATTAAGCCCTATCCTTAATTCAGCCTCAACAACTGAAGCATCCTCTACTCAGATGCTTCCTAGTCTGAATCCAAACAATAATATAATGCAGGTTATGCAGCAAGCCACCAAGCAGATGTCCCCATTGATGAATCAGCCACCATCTGACATGAACCATACTCCACAAAGCCTAATCACTGGCCAAAGCCAGTTCATCGCACCCTTGGCTGCAACTAATACAGGCAATGCTTCAAGTACACCCCTTCCGAATGTTGGTCTTCTCCAAAAACTCAGGTTGACCCCACATCATGACCAAATACAACAGCAGTCGCTTAATAAAACCACCATTGCACCCAACTTCTCAGCTGCAATTAGCCAACTTGCAACTCCAGAGAGCTTCAAGGAATCTCCCACCAAACCACCAGTTCTGAATAGCAGAGTAATCCCATCCCTTCAGGTACTGTACCAATTTACATATGTCTGTATTCCCTTTAAAACAGTGATGGGGAACCTGAGGCCTAAATGCAACCCATGGCTAGTTCTTATTTGGCCCCTTTCCAGTTCCTGAATTTGGCCCCTGAATCCAGTTCCTACTTCAAGCACTAAAAAATTAAGTGTACGGTAAGGTAGCAGAGATGAGGGCATGCACACAAAGATAGCGGACAATCCATGGTTTGGACCCCCTTCCTAAGCACACCACTTCCTAAGCGCCACCCGTCTTTTTGGCCCTTTGAGTGTGTACCCTGAACCTCTGCGGGAAGGGCTGCATATAAATAAATACTAATTTTTAGAGTGGCTCCTGGGAAGGAAAAGATTCCCCAACTCTACTTTAATACATTGCCAACCTACAAATGCTTTACCCTGGGGGTGAGTTTGGGGTTTTTTTTAAAGGTAAGAGTGAAGCCTGATATATTACTCTAAGAACTGAAATGTGATTCTCTTCTATTTTTCAGTAAAATTATTGGTTAGTAGTACAATTGCTTTGAGTGGTGATGGTTCTTTTGGTGAGCTTCCAGTATAGTTCTGTGCTCTGCCAAGACAATTTGAGTCTTGGTATGCACTTTAACGTTTTGGAAGTTGTTCGTTTTTTAATAATGTATGTTGAGGGCTCTACTATAACTTGGAAGTGTTCTTGGCTGCTAATCTGAGCTGCCTGCTGATCTGAGCTGCCTTCAAATTTATATTCAGCATTCCCACACTTGACTAAATCCCCATAAGTCGTAGGTTCAAGTCCTACTTGTTCTCTCACTAGATGGCCTTCTCTAGCCAACAAAGCTGTGACCCATTAGACTGGGAAGGTCAAGAGCAGCTGGATGTGGCTGGCCATACCATTCTCTCATGTACTGTGTGCTGTAAGCATGCTGGTTCAGTGAGCCAAACTTGTGGATAAACATTGGTTTGACTTGCCAGATGCAGAGTGTAGATAAGTTACTGGCTGGTGAATGATCAAGAAGCCACATAATTGGGCTTTAAATTACTAATTCGAAATGTAAATAATTTCTTTTTGTTTGTATTGACCCTGCTGCGAGCTCTGCCACCACTCTTAGGAGCCCCTTTGGACGCTGCTGCAGGCCCCACTGGCTATGGGAGTGGGAGCAGCCAGGATCCTGCTGGGAGTTATGCCACTGCTCCTGGGGACTCCTCTGGGGGCTGCTCCACTGGAAAGGAGCCAAATAAAAACTAGCTGCAGACTTGGCCCATGAACCTGAAGCTCCCCACCCCTTCATTAGTGTCATTTCTATTGTATTTGTATATTCAAATTTAAATTCCAGTCTTGACTAGCAAACGACTTAGTCAAGTATCTTTCTTCATTGGGTTTAAACAGACATATGGTAGCTCCCCCTGGCTGGCCAAACTGTCTGAAGACAGCCTGCCAGATGTTGAAGTGGAGCGGGGCCAGCGCTCTGGAACATCCCGGGACGCCACCAGCAGAGCGGGTCAGCCAAACCTGGAGTGCTATCCAGGAGTGCAGCCATTGTTCTTCTGCTAGGCAGATCCACACTGTAGCTCCGCTCCTGACCAGCCATTGGCCCAGCAACACCATAGAGTTGCAGGCACCAGCCTAGAGGATCAAGTGATAACCCCCAATTCTGTGATACGGGAGAAGGGATGCTGCATGGGCAGACCGCAGCCAGGGAAGCCCGCTGGCTCCATCTAAAGCTGACCCAGGCAGGACTGGAAGTGGGCAGATGCTGAAGTGCATCCCTGGAGCAGTTCCAGGAGCAGGCAACAAAACACCAATTGTGTAAGATTGTGTGTATAATTTCTATAGAAAGACATGTCCATCTTACTTTCAAAATGAATTTATAACATGATAGGAAGTTTATAATTTAGTGGCAAGAATGTAACAGACCAATACTAGAAATTCAGATACACCAATTGATAGTATCTTAAATATCACACTTTTCACTTGTAGACTGTGCAGCACAACAAGGAGCCAGATGTATTTCCACATCCTAAGACTTTGTCAAAGACCAGCCAAGTAAGTATGATACTTACATTGTATAGATCTTCTTTTGAAGCTAATGATTTCATCCATCTTGAAGGTTTGTATACAAGACCATTGCCATCCCCCTAGGTCACTCTGAATGTTCTTGGAATACTCTTATGGCCAGAAGAGAGGCTATGGGGAAATTTTCAGACAAGTTAGAATTTAGCCTAATTTGTGTCTTTGAAAGTCTGCTCCAAAGTACTAACAATAGCTCTTTTTGTTTAAAAAATGTGCCTCCTTGGGGTATTCAGAGCAGTGCTATCTTATTTTGCTGACAAAAATGTTTCTTTGGTACTTCAGGTAGCTATAAAATTCTGTGGAAGAGTGTGCTTAACACTTTTCTGACTTGTGCAACTGGGATTTCAGACTGTAGCATCTTTATTGGCAGTGGAAATACTGAGTCTAGAAAGAACAATGCTTGACTTTTAAATTCTAGATGGAAATTGCACCATTTAGCAGGTCTAAAACACATTTTCATCCAGTGAGTGATAAGTTTATAATTTGGGAGCCCTGCCATGCCATTTTTTAAAGTACAATTTAATATTTATATTTTAGTAGCATAAACCAAAAGTGAGTCCCATTGCATTAGTCACTCTGTAAACATGGCAAATTACAGTTCCTGCCCCAAAAGCAATCTTAGGCCATTTTTACACGGACGCCCCACCCCCCACTCAGTGTTCCGGCTGCGGGGGGATGTTCGTGTATACGGCTGACGGGGGGGGGGGGGATGGATGTCGGCTCGGTGTTCGCCCGTGTGAATGCTGAGGGGGGGGTGCATGCGTGCTCCTGCGCAACACCCAACTCCACCCACGCAGCCATCCAGAAAACCGAAGGAGGCTCCGTGGGTGGAGGTGGGTGTGTCCGTTTAAACGGATGGACACACCCCACCTCCACCCACCATGGCTAAACACCCATTCCACCCACCCACCTCCGTCTATGTAAAAAGGGCCTTAGAGACAAGACTTCTAATAACATGTGAATGAGACAAACAGAGCAGAGAGAAGGGAATAGAATAGGCAGTAACAAAGATAATATTTGCTGTCAGCAAAATTCATAGACAGTGAATAGCTGAAACCACAGTGATAGCAGTTCTTGCTGTCTTTATAGACTGTTCCCATTATTACAACCACAACAGAAATCTCTCTGAATTATGTCAGAAACAAACTGAGATTCCGGTCGAAAAATAATTAACATTTACCAAAAAGCAATATCAAATCAATCAAAATATACTTTATCTGTAATTTACACACTATATGTCTAACTGAAATACACGGTGTGCTAAGTTCCTTGCTGGAGACTGACTTTTTAACACTATTGCTGTCACCCTTTGAACCATACAAAAGCTGACTTTATAGCATGTTCAATTCTGATTGGAAGGCCATTAAATGACAGTCAGAGCTGAATGTAATGTCACTGTAGGAATTGGCTGGCAGTCAATACTTAAGCATTGTCCTGTAAAAATGCATCACTTTTGAATTTGAAGATCAATGGCTATGCTTGTGCGTCACTGTCATGGGAGTTATAAGTTACCACTATGTCATGAGAGCATCGTCCTCAGCAGTAATGTGTTGTAAACCCAAATGATGTAACCTGGAAGTGTTTGGTGTCTAAATGATCAGTGTAATGTATAGAACAACATGGTGTGGATTATAGGATGTGAATTATTAATTGTAAAAGCAAGAATGGAAGTTATATTAAAACTGTAGGAAATGGAACAGGAAATCAAGTTAAGCCACCCCTGGCCTAAACAAAGGGGTCTGCTCCTAATACACATTCAAGGAGTCTGTGACCTCAGGCAGGTACCAGGGGAGAGGCGGGAAGAGAAACAAAAGATAAGCATGAAAAAGGTCAGCCCCTGACCCTGTGATGGTGCTGTTAAATGCGAGATCAGTGACTAATCCTGGACCATGCCGCTGATCTTGTATGCATCACGGAAACCTGTCTGGACAATGAATCGGGGCGTATTCTGGCTGATCTTGTTCCGGCTGGGTATTCCGTGCAGCACCAGCCGCGGTCGAAGGGACGGCGGGGTGGGGGGCGGTGTAACTATGATTTTTAAGGAAGGATGGTCTGTGAGGAGGTATGCGGTGCAATCCATATTGGGTATTGAAGGTCTCCATCTTGTGTTTGATTTGGCAGGTGACAGTTTGGGAGTGCTGCTGGCAAACCATGCACCTACCTGTGCAGCGGCCTCCCTGTGTTCTCTGACAGAGGTGGTGTCGGGGGTGGTGTTGCGGTCCCCAAAGACAATAGGCTTGAGGGACCTTAACGTTCATGCTGACGCCGCCCTTGTGGGAGCAGAACATGAGCTCATGGCAACCATAGACCTGTCCCAGATGGTTATCAGCCTTACACATCAGGGAGGACACACCTTGGACCTTCTGCACTGGCCTTGAGGCAGGTGTTCCATTGGTGGGGGAGATATCAGCTGTACCCTTGTCATGAAAGGACCATTATCTCCTGCAGACCTCGCTCCTTGCGCACGTCTGCCCCCAGAAGGGTGTTGCGCCAATTCGGATGGTTCGCCCCCGGAGGATGATGGAACTGGAACGGTTCCAAAATGCCTTGGGCGAAATACCTTCTGACCTTGATGACTGTCTCATCAATGACCTCCATGCTGTGAAACACCTTGCTAATGAAGTCCATTGATCAGACGGCTCCTAGGCGTCCGCTGCCCAGGCAGCAGCTCCACCGACCACCTTGGTTTTCCGAGGAGCTGCGGTTGCTGAAGCGAGATGGGCGGCGGTTGGAATGACGGTGGCATCGTTCGCATGCTGAAGTCAATAGATTGCGGCATAGAGCCAGTTTACAAGCCTATGCCGTGACTATGCAGGCAGCAAAGAGGGAGTTCTTTGCTGCCCTCATAGCATCCGCAAAATCCCGTCCAGCGGAGCTGTTGCGGGTAATGCGGGGCCTGGTCAGTCCAGCCTCCCTCAACCTTGGAGTGGAGTCATCTACTGCCTGCTGTGACATGTTTGTGGATTATTTTGTGGACAAAATCGCCTGTATTCACTACGATTTCAACGCAACATTTATTACACTGGGGAATCAGAGGCCATGGAAACCCCATCATGTCCGGTTTTCTGGGATCACTTTCAGTCAGTGACGCCTGCCGATGCGGTAGATGTTCTTGGGGTGGTCAGGGCCACTTCTTGTGAATTAGATCTTTGCCCGTCCTGGCTGGTTACGATCTGCCGGGAGGCAATGGGGCCGTTGCTGACTGGTGTGATCAATGCCTCCCTGCGGGAGGGCAGAGTGCCGGGCTGTCTCAAGGAGGCAGTGGTGCGGCCTCTGCTCAAGAAACCATCGCTTGACACTGGCTCCGCGGCCAGCTATCGACCTGTTTCTAACCTTCCCTTTTTAGGGAAGGTTGTTGAACAGGTAGTGGCTTGATACCTGCAGGGCCATCTTGATCTCATCGGTTTTCTTGATCCCTCTCAGTCCAACTTTGGTTCGGATTATGGCACCGAGACTGCACTTGTGGATTTGGTAGATGACCTAGGCCAAGATATGGATTGGGGTCACTTGACCCTGCTGATCCTGTTAGATCTGTCGGCTGCATTTGGTACCATTGATCATGAGATGTTAGTGACGCACCTGCCTGACTGTGCAGGAGTGGGTAGGACTGTTCTTATTTACTTTATTTTATTATTTATTTATTTTTACAATTTATATGCCGCCCCCTCCCGCCTCAGGCATCTCGGGGCGGCTCACAATATATTAACACATTCCACACATTAAAACATTAAAATCAACCATAATAATGTCAATTAAAACAATATAAAACCCCATTCCCTCCCCCCCAACCCTAATGCAACCCACCCAATCTCCCTCAGGAAGAGCCTGGCGGAACAGCCAGGTCTTACATTGTCTGCAGAAAGAGGGGAGGTTGGCAGCCAAGCGGATCTCCAACAGGAGGGTGTTCCACAGCTGCGGCGCAACCACGGAGAACGCCCTCCTCATAGTAGATAGCGGGGAACCCTGAGGGAGGGTGCCCCCAGCCGACCGCAGGGGCCGCTCCACGACCCAGAGGGTGAGACGGTCCTGCAGATAGGCGGGGCCCAAGCTGTTTAGGGCTTTAAAGGTCAACACCAACACTTTGAATTGGGCCCAGAAACCTACCGGCAGCCAGTGCAGAAAGTGAAGCACTGGTGCTATATGCTTGCGTCAGCCTGTCCCCGTTAAGAGATGGGCCGCCGCATTCTGCACCAGCTGCAGTTTCTGAACCAATACCAAGGGTAGCCCAACGTAAAGCACGTTGCAGTAATCCAGTCTTAAGGTAATAAAAGCATGGATGACCGTGGCCAGATCCGAGTCTGAGACGTGGCCTAAGCCGACACACCAGATGTAACTGGAGAAACGCTCCTTTTGCCACAGCCATCACCTGAGCGTCCAGGCGGAGCTGTGGGTCCAAGAGCACCCCCAGACTCCGGCTCTGAGAAACGGGGGGGGGGGGTTGGACCCCATCAATGATGGGGACCACCATCACCTCCGTCTTGTCAGGATTTAGTCTCAGGCGGCTCGCCCTCATCCAAACCCCCACAGCGGACAAACACCGGGTAAGCACCAAGACTGCAAGGCCTGAGTCGGAGGAAAATGAAAGAGATAGCTGGGTGTCATCAGCATATTGATGACCACTCACTCTGTACTCCCTGACAACCTCTCCCTAAGGCGGCATGTACATGTAACAGGAGAGGGGATAGGATGGAGCCCTGCGGTACTCCACACGTGAAGCCCTGGGGGTGGGGAGATGAAAACTCCCCCAGCACCACACGCTGGGTTCTCCCGGCCAGGAATGAGCGGAACCATTCAAGAACAGTCCCGCTAATGCCTGCCTGGTCCCGCAACCGAGTCACCAACAACTCATGATCAACGGTATCAAATGCAGCCGAGAGATCTAACAGGATCAACAGGGTCGAACGACCCCGGTCTAACTCACGGGAGAGGTCGTCGGCCAAGGCCACACAAGCCCAGCCTCCGTGCCATAACCCAGACGAAAGCCCGACTGCAAGGGATCGAGAAAATTAATCTGGTCCAAATGACCCTGAAGCTGCTGAGCCACCACCCGTTCAATAACCTTCCCTAAAAAGGGAAGGTTAGAGACTGGCCGATAATTGGCAAGGACATCGACGTCCAAAGATGGCTTCTTCAGCAGGGACTGCACCACCGCCTCCTTGAGACAGCCTGGCACCCTGCCTTCCCCAAGGAAGGCGTTGACTATCCCCACCAGCAACGGCCCCAATGTCTCCTGGCTAGCCTTAACCAGCCAGAACGGACATGGATCTAATTCAGAATTGGTGGCTCGAACAGTCCCAAGAGCACCCCCCACATCTGAGGGGGACACCGTCCGAAATTCATCCCACAAAACCGGACCAGACTGCCTCAGACCCGTTCTCTGCTAAAAAAAGTCGCATCAAAACCGTGGTGAATTTGAGCAATTTTATCCACAAAAAAGTCCACCCAACAAATCACAGCGAGCATTTGATAGTTCCCTGTACAGGCGGAGGGAGGCCAGACTGACCAGCCCCCTCACCACGCAGAACAGCTCAGCCAGGCGGAACTTAGCGGATGCAATGCGGGCAGCAAAGAGAACCTTCTTTGCTGTCCGTACCGCTATGGACAGCATTCTTGAATGGTTCTGCTCGTTCCTGACTGGAAGAACCCAGGGGGTGGTTCTCGGGGACTGTTTTTCATTATACCGAGACCTCTCGTGTGGAATTCCACAGGGTTCTGTTCTGTCCCTTCTCCTGTTCAATGTGTATATGCAGCTGCTCGGCGAGGTGATTAGGGGGTTTGGTGTATGGTGTCATCAGTATGCTGATGACACCCAACTGTACCTCTCTTTTTCAAAAGACCCAGGCCCGGCAGTCTCAGTGCTTACTCGGTGCCTGGCAACTGTGAGGAACTATTGATTTATTTATTTGTAAGATTTATTAGCCGCCCCCTCATGCCTATGGCATCTCGGGGAGGCTTACAACAGCTAAAAGCAAACAATAATAATAAAAATTTATCAATTTTAACACATTCTAAAACAACCCCCCTCCCCCCATTACTTTAACATCCTTAAAATCCACCCCATCCCCATCTATTCCACCCTCCCCTCCGAAGGCCTGGGCGAACAGCCAGGTCTTGCAGGCTCGGCAGAATGTCAGCAGACCCGGGGCCAGGCGAGCTTTCTCCGGGAGGGAATTCCAGAGACGCGGCCCGGCCACCAAGAACGCTTTTTCCATAGTGGCCCTCCACTTAACACGGGGGACCTCCAGGAAGGCGCGCCCGGTAGACTGCAGGGATTGCTCTGAGACGCAGAGGGCGAGGTGGGCCCCGAGGTATGAGGGGCCCAGACTGTGTAGGGCTTTATAGATCAAATCTAACACCTTGAATCTGGCCCGGTACGCTGTAGGCAACCAGTGCAGAGCACAGGTGTTTTGTGCTCCCACCGACCTGTGCCTGTAAGGAGACAGGCCGCCGCATTCTGCACTAGCTGCAGTCTCCGGACCAGAAACCGAGGAAGCCCCATGTAGAGCACATTGCAGTAGTCTAGCCTCGAGGTGATGAAGGCATGGATGAGAGTAACCAGGTCGGGCCCAGAGATGTATGGACGGAGCCTCCATACTAGATACAGCTGGTGGAAGGTGGCTTTAGCCACCGCCTCCACCTGCCGATCCAGACGGAGGTCTGACTCCAACACCACCCCCAGACTCCGAACCTGCTGGGCTACAGGAGGGCAGACACACACACACACCCCACTGGAGGAGCCAACACCCCCCCTGCCCTTCCCATCATCATTACCTCCGTCTTATCGGGATTAAGTTTCAGTCTGCTCCGCCGCATCCAATCCGCCACGGTCTCCAAACATTGGAAAAGTATCAAGACAGCAGGACCTGGGTCAGTTGAAAACAAGAGATACAGCTGAGTATCATCAGCATATCACACCCCGAACCCTCTCACGATCTTCCCCCAGGGGCTGCATATACACATTAAATAGTAACAGAGACCAGATCGAACCCTGCGGAACGCCCGGGGGCTTGATGTTTCAGCCCCCAACACCACCCGCTGGTTTCTCCCCGAGAGGAATAAGTGGAACCACACAAGGACAGTCCCATCCAGACCTCCCAGGTCACACAGCCGTCTCAGCAACAGCCCATAGTCCATGGTATCAAAAGCGGCCGAGAGATCTAGCAGGATCAGAAATGTTGAACATCCTGCGTCTATCTCCCGGCGGAGATCGTCCACCAAGACCACCAACGCCATCTCAGTACCATAGCCAGGGCGGAACCCAGACTGAAAAGGGTCAAGGAAACCGATACTATCGAGATGCGCCTGGAGCTGCAGTGCCACTGCCCATTCAATAACCTTCCCTAAAAATATGCCCCATAATATGCTGGGCCCTGTGGCAATTGCCAGGTCGGGGATGTATAGTAGAATGTTTGTAAGGCCCCCAGGAGTTTTGTTGTAGGGGCAAGAGTGATAACTAATGTAAATGCTGATTTTTATTTTAGATTTTATATAATTTATACGAGTTACTACTGTATAATTGATTGTGGATTTTATGTTGTGCAGGGGTCATGGTTGGCCCGTGTTTATTTGTTTGATATATATATGTATGAATTTATTTGAATGCTATGGCCTTTGGCCACGCTTGAATAAAGAATTGATTGATTGATACCCTAAAAAGGGGAGATTAGAGACTGGTCGGTAGCTGGCAAGTGCATCCACATCCAGAGATGGCTTCTTCAGAAGGGGGTGCACCACAGCCTCCTTGAGACTGGGCGACAACCTCCTCTGCTGGAGGGACGCGTTTACCACCCTCGACAGCACCGTCCCCAACGTCTCCCTGAAGGCTTTCACCAACCAGGACGGACATGGATCTAGTTCACAACTACTGGCTCTAACAGACCCCTGGACATCCACCGCAACCCTAGGACATCCACCACATCGGCCGGCGTCACTTCCTGAAACTCCTTCCAGAAAGATCGACCAGACGGTACCTCCATAACCTGGTGGTACTCATCTCCTGCTTCCAACCCGCTTCCAACCTGGTGTCAACCCGGATTGGATGAGGACTAATCGACCACCACAGAATCCTGACAAGATGGAAGTGATGTTAGTGGGTAAGGCGATGGAATTGGCGGCCCCCATCATTGATGGGGTCTGTCCTCTCACTGACCTCCCAGGTACGGAGTCTAGGGGTGCTCCTCGATGCGCAGCTCCGCCTGGATCTCCAGGTGGAGGCTGTGGCAAGGAGTGCTTTCCACCAGGTACGTCTGGTGCGACCGCTTCGGCCGTTTGTTTCGGACTCTGACCTGCCACAATCATCCATGTTTTCATCACCTCTCGACTAGACTACTGTAGCGCGCTCTATGTTGGGCTACCCATGGTGACAGCTCGGAAATTGCAGCTGGTGCAGAATGCGTCGGCCCGTCTCCTAGTGGGACTGGGCTGCCGGGAGCATATTACACCAGTGCTCTGCTCTCTGCACTGGCTGCCAGTGGTTTACCGGGCCCAATTCAAAGTGTTGGTTTTAACCTATAAAGCCCTAAACGCTCTGGACCCTGCCTATCTGTGAGACCGCCTCACCCCCCCGTGTCCTGGATCGGCTCCTGCGGTCATCCGGGGATGCCCTGCTCGAGGTCCCCCGAGTTTCTCGGGAGGCCATGCAGGAGAGGGCATTCTTGGTGACCACGCTGTGCCTATGGAACTCCCGGTGGGGGCCCAGCTGGCCTCGGACCTCCCCTCTTTTCGGAAAAACTGCAAGACCTGGCTGTTCCGCCAGGCATTTGGCAGGGAAGAGGGGTGATGGGGGGGGAAGCAGGGGGCGGTGGGTTGTTTCTTTGTTTCCTCCTTTTATTATGTATTTTAATTGTTTTATTGCTGTAAGCCACCCCAAGGTGCCTGTGACAGGAGGGGCGGGGTAATACATTTTAAAAATAAATATTTAAAGGGTGCCTGATAGCACCTGGAGAGGGAGAGTTCCTGAGAAGCAGCATTCAGCGTGCGATGCTTGGGCCAGCCTGTCTGCATTGCAGACAGGCCAAATTACTTTATAGCAGCAGACCTGAACTTAGGGAAGTTTTCTAAGCTGAATTAGCATTGTGCACTACTTTGATTTCATTGTGGTGTACACCTTCTATATTTTACTCTGAACCAATATTATCTGTCTTGATTCTTATATAAAACTTCATTATAAAGCATGTGTCTGTGTGGTTGCTGGCACTGAATACTGACTGGGAATTCTTGGTTTACCACCAAAGTGAGTCTAACCCCTTTTACTTTTCTGATGACGAGCCCTGAGATTACAGTTGATGAAGGATTAATCCCTTTATGGGCTGGTAACTTCTGGGGAGAGTGGTGCTCAGTGGTTACTGCAAGAGGGGTAATTGAGTTGTGGCTGATCCAGTGATGCTTTGGGGGACAGCCAAAGAGAGGGAAACCCCTGTGGGGGGGCGGACTTTCAGACCGGCCGATCACCGCGCATATTCGGGCTGCGCATTCCCCCCCACAGCCCAAATATGTGAGGGGGGCCATGTTTGAAAGTGGCCTGTGATCCTTCAGGAGTCTGGAGAAACCCTTTGGCAGCCCTATCTTGATAACTGGCCCTGACACCTGAAATGAAAAATAAAACAACAAACACAGCACTCTGGTCTAGTCTCGTGCCTGCTTCTCTTGCTTCAAATCTAAGAGCCGAGTTCCAGAAACAGCTGGCAACTCCCTCTTCAGTTCCTACACATTGGTACACAGTTCTGGGATTTATTCCCTTTGGTTGGGCACCACTTTCATGGGATTGGGGGCTCAGTACCCCACTCTAGGCTGTTGTGACTCAGTTTCCCTGGCTTGCAGCTCTCACTGGATCAGCTCGCTCTCTAGAACTGATTGAGCCTACAACAGGTGAACCTTCTGGCCACCTTTTCAGCCACAGGGTTTCCCAGCACAGACTCTCTCTCTAGGTTCGTCTGTGTTTGTAAACACAGAATTAACCCCAAACTCTGTCCCGCCAATGTTAGGATTAGCAATTCCACTGGACCATACGAAGTTCAGTAAAAAGTTAAATGAATAAATCGTGAATAAGCATGCAGTACAAGATTATACTCAAGAGTGCAGAAATCAAAATAACATAACCAATAACGCATTCCTATCTGTACTTGGATTCTCCTAAATTAGACTAACCCTAAACAAGGTCCAAGGGTATTTCAGTTCATGTCACAGCCAGCGATGGAAAGCTTGGCCAGGTATCAGTCTTAAAGTTTCCAAAAGGCCTTACTTCATATTTCCTTTTGGTGCAGCCTTTCTCTGGCTGGTAAGATCTAGGATGCAGATCAACAAGCTGATCTTCATCAAGTGAGAGAGATTGCAAGATCGCTCCTCTTTTTGTCTTGTCTCCTCCCTTAAGTATCTTTCCAGGGTACTTCGTTTGATTTTTTCCTGCCTAGTGACTGTGCTTTCAGTCACATTCACAGGAAGAAATCCATTTGCAACTCAGTGGTCTCTGGCTAGTGTCTGCAGAGGTGGTTAGGCTTTTTCTGAATACACATTTGGCATGACTTTGCCTTTCTCCATTGCATGAAGTGAGTTTCCAGTTCTCAGCTTTCACATTACATACATGTTTAATCTTTACCTTTACATATTTGTTAGACCTGTAGTCTACATGTAGCCCAGTATCTCCTTGTGACAGTGACCCATGACAGGTCTTTGTGGCCCCTTTCAGTTCCAGGATTTGCCCCCCTCTCCCCCAAGCACTGGAAAAAGTAAGCATAGGTCAAAGGAGCAAAGATGATGACATCCACACAAAGTTAGGGGGAAGATCCATGAACTGGACCCTTGTTTTCCTGAGTGCACACCTTAAAACACAACATGTGCTTATCCATTTCCAAAGGAAATAGATCAAGGGTGGATTGTATTTTCCCAAAACAAAGTGATTAGCACTAATTAAATAAAATAATATAAATTGATCTGAATAAATTGATCTGAATATTGCCAAAATATTTAGGGTTTTTAGTTCAGGATCTATGAAGCTGTGATATGTCAAAACTTTTAGACTGAAAAATAACTCCAGTATCTGAAAGTTGTTTGTTCAAGATTTAAGAGTTACAGTGCTGTTTAAGAAACTACAACTTCTGAGGAGAACATCTCAGGATTATTGGGTGCTATTTGTCTGATAACTCTGCACAGATCACTACAGAGTAGCAAGAATTGAGGTTAAGAATTTTAGAGAGCGATGGCTACAGAGTGGATCAGCCAAAGCCCCGGAAGAAAAAAGCTTTCTATTTTATTCATCTTCTAAAACTTTTATACTTCAGAAAGCCAGCTGATTTAGAACGCATCTAGCTAAGAACTTATGCACTTAAAGCTTTAAAATTTTATACTTTTAATTTGTATACTACAAGCTGGTATGTTGCTCCAAGTATAAAATTTTAAGGTGCTTAGGGGAGTAATGGGCATCCCTAGATCCCAGTGACCTGAGAGCTTTCTCGTTCCCCAGGGTCTCCGAGCTGTCTTGCTCATCACATTAAATGAGTGTGTGTTGTTCATCAGTTTGTGCAATCTAAATTTTTAAATGAAATGCTACCCAGCATGGCCAGTCAGGAGCCACGGATCTGACCATCCGTCTGAAGGTGCAGTGGCCAGATGCACGCTCCTATGAGCCACGGCACGCACACTCATGGCCATGCATGAAGCACTGCCAGAAAATCCTGTGCGGGACAGGTCAAATGGATGCATGGCGCCCCTGACCATATGAATGGCGGCAGACAGCCATGCCAGCAGACAGGCCTACCGCTCATTTATTTATTTATTTATTTATTTATTTATTTATTTACTTTTACCCCACCCTTCCCGAATGGCTCAGGGTGGCTTACAAAGCAAATACAAATAGCATTAAAAGCATAGGCACTGTGGGTCGGGGGGAAGTGGCTTTTGCAAGTCACAAGAGCTGACTGGAAGCACTGGGGAGCCTGGCTTTTCCAGCGCTCATACCCAGAACATGTCACTTGTAAAGGCCAGTCCAGCGCACTTCCCACACCCTATGGTCCGTGACTGGAGGAGCGCATGGCGGCTGCCTCTGTGGCCACGGTAGCCAGACTGGGAGCTACCCATTGAAATCGATCCCCACGCGCTCCACCTGTGGGTGCTCTGCAGCAGAGCCGCTCTGTGGCCATGGGCCGGGGACACACACACGCACCCATGTACCCGGACATCTTCCTCATGTAAAAACATCCATTGACAACTCGGATGTATGCAAATAAGTTGTTTCCAAAGCAAAAAATAGCTTCTTCTTTTTCTTAGCTCAAATGTTAACACTGGGTGGCTTTTGTGAGAGAAGAATCCAAAGCACAATTAGATGCAAATTCTGCATTTCAGAAGAGCTGTTTTATTTCTCCAAAGTGCTAATTTAATGATTAGATTTATTTGTAACCTTAGAGGAAATGGCCTGCATTCTACAAGTAAGTTATAGAATTTTGCCATTAAGATTTTAAAGCCTGTTTTAAATGCGAGTGCATCCTTAGCTGTGATCCAGTAAAGACTCCTCCATAATGAGTCTAGATATACTTATGGATATTAGCCTTTATCAGTGTGTTTGTCTATTGAGGGTTTGATATAAAAATGTCCTCCTTTTTAAGTACCATGTATGCAGGGACCCGTGTTGGCTGTATTTACTCCATTGCAGCCAATGGAAAAACACAGTGAACATGTGTCCCTTTGCATATATGAACTCACAGCACTAAGTTCTTATAATGGCACTCATCACCATAGTGTTTGAATGTTTTAATTGTTTCCCTGTCTCTTCTAGGCTGCACCTCCACAGTTCATTACAGCCACAACCACAGTGACTCCTTCAATCCTCTTGTCTCCAAGTGTTTTCCAGCAGTCAGCCACAAAATCCACTGAAGTGGAGAACAGAGCCAACTCCTCTTCTCCTTTAACAATAGGAGCAACAGAAATTCAGACGCTGCCTCCCAGTGTTCTCAATAGGTCTCAGCTTCAGGAAACATTAATACATCTAATAAAGGTACTATTGGTTTAAGCATTTGGGGCTTTATTTCTGAATTCAGACTTGAGCACTTAAAGATAACCTGCCTCTCAGGTCACGTGCAATTCTTATTCACTTCAGTATGTGTATGAGGAGATCAACAGATTTTTGGGGGGGCAGGGAGGGGCTGGTTTTTTCCATGCAGATTTCATGCTTGGAGGTGAACCTTCGACTAAGGTCTTTTCCCTCCCCTATTATGAGAACGAACCGTTTCCTGCCAGTGTGACGCATGTTATTCTCTTCATTGGATCCCAGCTCTGGAATATTCACTGAGCTGCTTTCTTTCTCCCTCTTGCATGCATTGAAAGTTAGTTCAGCCAAAGACATGGGGTGTAGCCACTCAATGCCCTTACTGCACATTGGGCAGCCTTACCCCACTCAAGGTAGCCTAACCATGTGATGCAGTGAATCGTGTGCCCGGCAGCTGCTAGATATTCCCCCTGCCATGTGGCGGGGCAGGCAGCTGGCTGCTCTACACTGCATCCTTGGAAACTGCCAGAGACGCAGTGTATAACAGCTGTATCCAAATAGGGGTAAGGCTGCCCAAGGTACAGTAGTGCACCGCCACTCATTTGCCTGGTCTCTGTCTGCCCCACCCTGCAGTGAGGTCCATTGCAGGGCTCTGTGCAGCGCACACGAACTCCAGGGAGCAACCATCACCTGCTCCCTGCTCTTGCCCCAGAGTGTGGAGGCACCCTGTGTTTATGCCCTCCTCCTTTCCAGCTCCCTTCTACATTTAGGCTTCAAGGATAGCCCCTGGTAGCGCTGCTTCAGTAGATATTCACTACCATGGAACTAAAGCAGAAACACAAGACAGGTGCATGAATAGCTGTAGCCTCTATCAAATCTGACAGGACTTACAGAATTTAGTAATAAAGGGAAGAGTTGTAGAGTATTCCCCCACCTGTTGTGTGGTTTTCTGAAGGACGAAATAATTTGGTACAAGATTTTGTTTCTGGGAAATTTAAAATGCATACTTCAAATCAAAATATATTGGAAAATTGCTCAATTCAATTATCAGTACTCCAGAGACAGGTGAGCTTTCGTTTGGTTTTTCTCATTTTGCTCATCTGGAAATTTAAGATTTGTAACCATGTTGATGAATGTGCTGAAGAGTGAACATAAGAAGTGCCATACTGGGTCAGACCAATGGTCCATCTAGCCCAGCATCCTGTCTCCGACAGTGGCCAATCACGGTGGCTTGGGAGAAGCACCCAACAGGTCACAATGGGGGATCCATTCCCTGTTGTTTTCCCCCAGCTCCCGTCATGTTCCCTGATCCTGTCTGGCTAATAGCTGCTAATGGACCTATCTTCCAGAAACTTGTCCAAACCTCTTTTAAACTCAGCTATAGTACTGGCCCTTACCACAGCCTCTGGCAGTAGATTCCACAACCCAATTATACGCTGAGTGAAAAAATATTTTCTTTTATTTGTTTTAAACTTGCCACCCATGAGTTTCATGGAGTGTCCCCTAGTTCTAGTACTAGCTGAGAGGGTAAATAACTGCTCCTTTTTTATTAGTTCCACACCACTCATGATTTTATAGACCTCTATCGTATCTCCTCTCAGTCATCTCTTCTCCAAACTGAAGAGCCCCAGCCTACCAAGCCTCTCCTCATACTGGAGCCCTTCCATGCCCTTGATCATTTTTGTTGCCCTTCTCTACCTTTTCTTGTTCAGCTATGTCTTTTTTGAGATGGGGCGACCAGAACTGCACACAATATTCCAGGTGCGGTCGCACCATTGATTTGTATAGAGGCATTATGACATCCTTTTTATTCTCTATCCCCTTCCAAATAATTCCTAATGTTCTGTTTGCTTTTTTGACTGCTGCTGCGCACTGCACTGTGGATTTCATTGTATTGTCCACAACCACCCCCAGATCCTTTTCCTGAGTGGTAACTCCTCTCTTAGTACCTAACATTGTATACACATAGTTTGGTTTATTTTTCCCTACGTGCATAACTTGTCCACATTAAATCTCATTTGCCATTTAAATGCCCAGGCACCCAGTGTTGTAAGATCCCACTGCAGTTCCTCACAGTCTGCTCATGTTTTAACTACCTTGAATAACTTGGTTGTGTCTGCAAATTTGATCACCTTACTCTTAATGCCCTTTTCCAAACAATTAATGAATACATTAAATAGCACCGGTCCCAATACAGATCCCTGAGAGACACCACTTTTTACATCTCTCCATTGTGAAAACTGCCCATTTAGTCCAACCCTTGCGGTTCCTATCTTGTAACCAGTTTCTGATCCATAGTAAGACACTACCTCCTATCCCATGACATTTTAATTTTCTCAAGAATCTCTCATGAGGGACCTTATCAAATGCTTTCTGGAAATCCAGGTACACTATATCTACAGGGTCTCTCTTGTCTACATGCTTATTTACACCCTCAAAGAATTCCAGCAGGTTAGTGAGGCATGACTTACCTTTACTAAATCCATGTTGACTCTTCCCCATTAAGCCATGCTTGTCAACATGCCCTGTAATTCTGTCCTTAATAATGGTTTCTACCATTTTCCCCGTCACAGACGTCAAGATTACTGGTCTGTAGTTTCCAGGATTGCCTCTGAATTCCTTTTTAAATATCTGGGTTACATTTTCCACCCTCCAGTCATCAGGTACAGTGGCAGATTTTTGTGACAGGTTACAAATTACTAGTAGGTCTGTGGTTTCATATTTGAGTTTCTTCAGAACTCTGGGGTGAATGCCATCTGGCCCTGGTGACTTGTAAGTATTCATTTTGTCAATTTGCCCTAGAACATCCTCCAGCGTCACATTAATTTGTAACAGCTCTTCCAATTCTTCGGCGTGGGTACCTCCCCAAAATCCTCCTCAGTGAAGACAGACACAAACTCATTCAGCTTCTCTGCAATGTCCTTATCCTTCGTGAACGCCCCTTTTACTCCCTTCTCACTAATGGCCCAACTGACTCCCTAGCAGGCTTCTTGCTTCTGATATATTCAAAAACGTTTGTGTTGCTTGTTTTTGCCTCTTTAGCAAGCCTCCCTTCAAAATCTCTTTTGGACTGCCTTATTAACACTTTATGTTTACGTTGCCAATGTTTATGTTCTTTTGTATTATTTTCATTGGGACCAGCCTTCCATTTGTTTTCGTCCTTTGGTCTTCCTGCTTCCTTTTTTAACTTGCAGGATGCATTTAATCTGGGCTTCTAAAAGGGTGCTTTTAAGCAGCCTCCATGCCTCTTGCAAACTTGTAGCCCTTGCAATTGTGCTTTTAAGTTTCTTTTTAACTAGTTTCCTCATTTTATCATAGTCACTCTTTTTAAAGTTAAATGTGACTGCTGTACCTTTGTTTGTCTTTCTCACTCCAGAAATTATGTCAAATGTGATCCACATTTGATCGCTAGTGACTCCGTCACAGTTACTCCTTGCACCAGGTCCTACGTGCCACTCAGGACTAAATCTAGAATAGCTCCTCCTCTCGTTGGTTCCAGAACCAGCTGTTCTAGGAAGCAGTCATTTATGGCATCCAGAAATTTGACCTTCATGTCCTGCCCTGTGGAAACATTCCCCCAGTCAATATTAGGGTAATTGAAGTCACCCATTATCATTATGTTGCCGACTTTAGTAGCCTGTCTAATCTCTTTCAGCATTAGTCCTCATCAGGGGGATGATAGTATAGCCCTCCTGTGATACTCTTCCTCTTTATACCTGGAATTTCTATCCATGGAAATTATAGGGAATAGTTTGCATCCTTTAAAATTTTAATTGTGTTTGACTCAGTGTTGTCTTTTACATATAGAGCCACCCCACCACTAACTCTCATCTACTCTGTCATTCCAATATATTTTGTACCCTGGTATTAGTGTCCCATTGATTATCCTCATTCCACCATATCTCTGTGATGCCTATAATGTCTAGATCTTCATTTAGTGCCATACAATTCTCCCATCTTGTGGAAGAATCAGTGCAAGAGAGCTTCAGTACATACTAGTGTATCTTCTGCTGTTTTGTAAGTGTTCAGGGATATTCCCCAGGGCATCACACAGACCTGTCTTTTACCCATTAACTGTCCCTATATTAAGAGGATTATTTTGTCCTTTTCTTTTGTGGTGAAATCCTTACCAGTGTCAAAAAAACGTTGTGCTACATCAGAGTTCTCTCGCTCTTTCTACACTGATATCAGTAGGTCTTGCATACAGAGTACAGATCTAAAAATAACAAGCCATAGAAACATAGCTCCCAAGTGATAGAATTGCTAGGGCTGGAAGGGGCCCATATTAGGTCATTTAGTCAGCTTGGTGGCCTGTTTTTTTGTTTGTTTTTTTCTTTGTTGTTCTTTTTGCATGCCCTGCTCTTTTTTTGCAGGACCTGCAAGTGAAACAAAAAAACATGCTGACATAAAGAATAGGAAAAACCTGCAACAGGATTCAGCTGCCAGCAAATTTTTAAAGCTTTTAATTACAGTCACATTGCACTATCTGGTTCCATTCAGAGGTCTTGAGAACACTATTTATACTGCTCCAGCTCCATAAGGGATACTACTTCTGATTTTTGTACAAGCCGTATTTGGACAGATAGTTGAATAACGGGTCTCAAGCAATGCTACAGCACCACAGACAGTGTCCCTAGTTATCACCATAGGAGGCAATGATCCTAAATTGCCAAGGGAGAATATTCCATTATCTCCATACCAATTCAGCCTGTACACTTTGACTAGCAATTCTGATTCACAATTCTAGGATCCATGAAAAACCAAAGTAGCTATAAACATTCTCTATAGTTAAGTGCGCTAAAGCAATATATTATTGGAAACAAAGCATTGTTAACAGTGCGCTCTTTTTTTTTTCTTTTTAAAAAATATATATCTTGGTATTAAAGATGAATGGTCTTTCTGGAGTGGGTTGCATGTGAAGGTCAGTGTTGCATGACCTCTCACAAGGCAGCCAGTTTGGATAATGGGTAACGTCCCTTCCATGAAACGGGGGCAAATCCCATTATCCAGACTGTCTGCCTTGAGAGAGATCAAAAAAGAAATTCCCCAGGTGAGAGACAAATTTCCATTTCGTTGGGAATCATTACCTTTCAGAGATGCGCTCACAGTGAAATTTTCTTCACTTATACAAGCCATAGGCAATCAGACTTGACAAATTTTACCTACAAGGAGGTTGTGGAAGAAACCGAAACTCTCACTTTCCAAGCCAGGGCCAGGAGATAGGGCTGTAATACAGCCTTCTCCTTCCCTCTCTTTCACACGGACCTCCCAACATCCCAAGTGTGGAAAGAGGGATGGAAGCCACAGTCCCTGGAAACCATATCCTACAAAATAATGGAATGCCAGTTGGAAGCAAGGGGGATGTACAAATCACAGTGGACTTTAATGAGCAATAAAAATACAAACAAACTACACCAAATACTTATCGGGTGTAGTGGGTCCATCAGGAATGACAGTAAGGATCAACAAAGAGTGAAGGAGCTGCAAGCAAGGAGAAATGAGTATGAACTCTGCAGTGAGATCTGTATGGAATAAGATACTATCCTCTCCCCTGTCATTCCACCTCTTCCCCATGTCTCCTGTATTGACAATCAACCAAGCTCCTTGTCGTTACAGCCATTTTTAGTTTCCCACTCCTTGTCGTTCCACTGTGTTGCATGACTTGCCTCCCTGTCATTTTATCCACTCCCTTTTGCCCCCTCCCACCAGGGCATAGAGAAGACCTTTAGCAAATTCCAAGATCTAAACCTTTAGGTGGCCAGAAAGTTGGACAGCCTTGTGTTCTAGAATGAACCAACCAATCAGTCCTGGCAAAGGTCAAGCTTGACCAGTCAAACAGCCCGACAGACAGATGTTAAGCAGTTTTCTAGATTCAAGCCAATAATACTGTTGAACCTTGGATGGCTCACTAGGTAGGCAGGATAACTTCCTTTTATTTGTTTTAAACCCGCTGCCAGTTAATTTCAGAGGGTGTCCTCTTTATGGTGTGAGCTGCCCTGAGCTTTAGGGGAAGGACGGTATGAGTTTAACTAAATATTTCCATTGTTTTGCGAGACCGTAAATAACAGGTGCAGTTTCAGCTTGAAGATTTTGTGCATTTACTGGTCGCAGTCCCAAGTGGGATCTGTGTGGTACGATGCAATCTCTACGGAGATGCATGCGCTTTGCATGTTTGCGCAGGATGCATGCAGCGTGTGCGGGGCATGGGATTGGCCCCACTATGGTTTATGTTCTGCATTATTTTTTTTCTTCCTCCTGCAGAATGATTCCAGTTTTCTTAGTACTCTCCATGAAGTCTACTTGCAAGTCCTGACCAAGAATATGGACAACGTCAAATTATAAATGAAGCTAGTTCGGTTCAACTGACAACCTGTCTGTTTCCAAAATAATTATGCCTCACCTATAAAACTGTCATATTTTTTTAAAAAGAATATTTAGTTTTCAGTGTCTTGAATTTGAGCTTCTTATGAAAGACTTATTCCTTAAGAAATCGTCTAATGGTAATATTCTCAGAAGTGATCTAGGGCTCACTGTGATCATCACCAGCAAACTTTTGTTTCTTTGGAAACATTGGTATTCATGTTGAAGTGCATAGGGGTTTTAGTAGCATTATATGAGTCTGTGAATGTTTGCTCTCATTCTTTTTATTTCTGGCTGTCTTCGCTTCTGAAGAATTAAGAGGGAACAATGCAGTTTTAAAACATCGCTTGTGCAGTACATTACTCAGATCAAAATAAAACTTGCCTCCAGTTTTAAGGGTCATGAGAATGCTGGAGCAGTATCCAAGGCAGTTTTTAAATGGACCACGATGGGTGAGGGGATGGGCGTGCAGCCACGGACACACACCCACCTCCACCCAAGAAGCATCAGGCATTGGAGCCCATTCCTCCGTGCGTGGGTGATGGGTGTAGGTGGGTGTATTGTGGAAGCACATGCGCAGGCCCACCCATCCCCTACGCATTTACACAAGCACCTCCATGTGGTGGAACTGCATGGAGATGGGTGGGGGTGTCTTGGGTGAAAAGGGCCCAAATTGCTTTGTGGAAAGATGGGTGTTCAGTAACAGGTACTGCAGTCTAGCCTAGAGCTGGATGCTGATCACCAACAAATACCCACTCTGTGCACATCTTTCTTTTGAAGTGTTTGTTCAAATGTGGTGGCATCAAAATGGTGCAAATACAAGATTCTAAGGAAAGTCTATCAAATATCCTCTTAGGCCCAACCTGATTCTACTGGGTTTTTAGAGGTAATATTCTTTCTAAACTATGTCTGGGTGGAACAGCACGCATAGCCATTTTCTGTTCTGCCAAGTTCAATATTATGTTTGAAATTGCTTCCCTTTAACAAAAAATGGGCCAATACCAGAGAGTTGGATTTCATTTTTCAGTTATACTAATACTGTACTTACCGTAGTGTTTAAAACTATGCAGATAAGGAACAGTTACAATATGTGTCCTTGTCCTCCATAATTGTCTTTTCAGTTCAGTAAACAAGTAAATGCTTCTTGTAGATGGTTTAACATTTCAGTATATACCAATGTAAGAACCGGACTCATTCATATTTGTCCATTTGAAGTCAGAAAAAGATCTCTAATCTTATTTTGCTGCTATTGGTCTGTCTATGACTTATATTTATTTCTGTATGGCATGCGATAGTAGTTAGTAATATTTTAATATAGATCTCAATTATTCCAGCAATAGTAATTTTAAAAGATTCTTTTTGGGTAAAGAGGTCTTGGTTTGTATCGTAAAAGGTAATTCGTAGTGAATTTTATCAGTTAAGATGCACTCATTTTTCAAAGCACTATTGCAATGGAGGAGGAGTAACAATGTTTGACTAAACAGATTTCAGTAATTTAAGGATTATACAGTAATAATCATGACACAGACAAGGTGCAGGGTCATTTCACTAGAAATGATCAACCAAGCTTTAATTGTGACTCAGTCACAAATCAGTGTGTTTCTTAGGCATAATGAATGCGTTAGCGTTTTATGTATCTACTGTGTGCTTTAATTTGGACGTTGTGTTGGATGGATTTTTTTATTTTGTCAAGCAAAATCTTGCCTTCTGGGGAAAAAAGAATTGATTTCACCTTTTAAATTCTGTGTCTCCTGTTAGAAATATCTAGTATCTTTGGAAAGGTGTGCAGAATTCAGGGAAGCATGCTCTTGGACTTATTTTTTAGTGAATAAAAAACAGATCACCTAAACCAAATGTAGAAGACTTGTTCTTCTCTTCGGATAACAAAGACTTTAAATGAAACAGTATTTTCTTGCTTCTTATGGACATTTTTAGTATTTGGAAAGTGAATGTGGCTGAATAGAAGGAAGCATTCCCAAGTATAGAAATGAAAGAGGAAGATCGATATGTTACCAGTTACAGACCTAATTAACATATAGTTAAATATAATTGCATCTTTAAAACATCCTATCCAAAGATCTATAGAAATGATAGGGCAACAAAGAGTATCCTCATGGAATGGACTGTCATTAACCCCCCCCCCCCCCCGAAATCTTGATAGATGATAAAGCAAACATTGCTATGAATAGTAATGGGGCATTACGAGGTAGTAGTCTAAAACACACTTCTTATTTTCATATGATGTATTTTTGCTGTTA
The DNA here is from genome assembly GCA_003113815.1 of Sphenodon punctatus. NCBI lineage: Eukaryota > Metazoa > Chordata > Lepidosauria > Sphenodontia > Sphenodontidae > Sphenodon > Sphenodon punctatus. The sequence continues at coordinate 5,354,971 of QEPC01004593.1, read as the reverse complement.
CAGCTGTCTAAGAAACTCAATAGGTAGTTGGCAGATCCAAGTTCCCCTAATTAAGTATCCTTATCTATACAATTAAATAAGTTTCTGGGCTAGTTTTCTAAATTTTACAGCGTGTTTGTGTTCCTTTTGAATTCTTACACCCTTTAATTCCACACTCTGTCTACGTAGCGGACACAAATGGAGTGAACGGAGATGTTCCTTCACAATATAATGTATTATTGCGACCTACGGTGTATGCAGAGTGCCAGACTAGTGCTCTTATTATTCTTTGTAATAAGACAACATTTAACAAAGAAACCTCTTTGTTTTAAGAATTGCTTTGAAAAACAAAAGCCTGGACATTGTTTAAAATGGGAAGTTATCAGACAGCTCAACTCTATTTTTTGTATTAGTCCAAAACGATCAAGTTTTTTTTCATTGTAAAGTGCTTGATTCATGTTAGCTGCATGCTGTGGTGACTAATGCATGGCTAGTTACCATGAGTCATCCCAGCGAGTTAACATGTCACTTGAGATGGTTTCTTATTTCAGGGAAGCTATCGGTTAGTTGAATTCACCCATAAGTTCTGAGAGTGCAAATAATTAGTTTAAGCTGTTTTCAAACGTGAATGTTACTGTATCTAAGCATGTGTTTTCTGTGGCCAGCATTTATTCACTATGAAAGATAGTTAATAACTGCCTAATCAAAGATGTTTTTAAAATTTGCAGCTTTATTTACAATAATGCAAAGTTATATAAAATGTGCCTAATATCTCTAAATTTGGGCCTAGGGTATCTTGTGAAATTAGACAAGATTTTAAAAAAAGAATTGAGGCAAGATGTGAAATTGAAAAAGTGATTCATTTTAATTTCATATAACAGGTGTCTAACTTACTTACTGATAACTGACATATTTTAACACTTGCTTGCTAGGCTTGTTTAATTTTGTCTGCATTTTGTTTTGCTTGGCTTTCTTGGAAGCCTCAATGCCTTGTGTATTCAAGTACATAATTATTGAAGAATTTGCAAAAGAAATCAATTAATTTGGTCTATTATACTAAAAAAAGTATTGTAGAAAAAACCCCATCCATCTTAGTCAGCTTACTTGAGTTACTTCTTAAAGCATATCTTAACAGGAGGAATGTGTGCAATATATTTCACCTCAATTTTTCCTGACATCTTTGTGAAAATGTTAAGATGCAATATCTTCCTTCCTCTTTAAATTGGAAAAAAAATGCAATATCTTTTCCTTGTCTATTTATTTTTAACTATACAGCAAATAGGCACATGGTGTTTTTTTAAATGTACAGTGAGCATTTTTAATCTGATTTTTACCACTTTAACTGCACCAGTTATTACTCACTTGCATGTTCTTGCAGAGTGAAGGTGCTAAAGACCTTTATATTTTAAGTAATCGTTTTTTTGAAAAACAGTGTGCGAACAATTTTTTTAAGAAGTTGGCAGCCATAGATACTGCATCCTTAACATTTTGGTATGGTATAGACTTTATACCATCTATGTATGTTTGCAAATATTAAGTTATTGCATACATGTTTGAGTGAGCTTTTTTTCATCCAAAATTTTGTATGTTTGCAAATATATTTTTGTAATAAAATTTTAAAAACAACTGTCTCAGCAACTCTTACATTCTTTCTGGCATTTCTTTTCATTTTCAGATAGAACCTAGCTATGAAGGTCATGTTAAAAGGTTCTCCTGGGATAAGCATCAACAGTTCAGAGGTTTAATGGAACGTTCTTGATCTGTATATAATGAAAACAAACATCTAAACTGTAGATTTACCATAAGAAACTGCACAAGATTTACAGAGAATGAAAATGTGGCATGGCCGCTGAAGAAACATCTTAATAAAAGCATCTTTATCATTTATTTCTGCTTCTAGTCATCCTAACACACTCCTTTAGGTTTGTTGTATTGGTTGTTGGATTAAATCCTCAAACAGATTTGAGGTAAATCAGGCCCCAAAGGGGTATACATTTTTTTATAAAACTTCTTTAGCAAACCTGTACCACTTCATACTCCATGTATTCCTCAACAATAATGGGGACAATTGTCCTGTGTTGGTTCATCTCCCCTTTCCCCTAACCCCCCTTGTATTTTTTTTTTAATTGAGAATTTCACTAAAATAGTATTGGGGGTAAGTTTGATCCCAGTTGTAACGAATGGGAAAATGAAAGCACTACATGCCTACAGTACTGGGATTCGTATTCACCCCAAACATTAACTTCAATCCCCAGTCAATTCAGCCCCCAGTACCGTCATTTTGGGGATGTTGGGGTACTGTTGACTCCAAATACCTTTTGTATTAGTATTGTTTCTGTACTGCAAACAACTTCTAATAAAATTGAAAAATGTTATGTTAAACTGGAGCCATTTTCAAATCAATCACATTTTTTGCCAATTGTGGCTTAATTAGGGACTATTTTACTCCGATTCCAGAATAATACAGTGCATTTTTCATTCGTTTGAGGGTTAAACCATTCAGTTCTTTTCCTATTCTGTGAGGTCTCTGGTATAGGGCATTTTGTTTTTAGCCAAAGTAGAACAGAAACACTATTGGGACAATCCACCATTAAAGTCAATGGGAGGTTTGCCATTGACTTCAGTGGGTGGCGGATTTGCACCTTTCATAATACAAAATGTTTTGCATATGCATTACAAACATCTAATCTTTGCAAGACTTTCACAAGGTAGTTAAACGAAATGGGAACAAAAGGACCAAGGGAAAACTTCAGATGTGTAAGGTGGGTTAAGAGTCCTGTTCATTAACCCCTTCCCCACTTTTCTAACACCACATTTTGATGAACAGCTAACTCAATGGAGCTGGGCATTATTACTTTTTTTACTCCTGAAGCATTCACATGAACAGAGCGCATAACCAAAGTTATTTAGGAGTAGGAAAAGAAGTATATATGTCTGAAAAATCAGGAGTACATAGCCTTTGGTTGGTATTTTGAAGTAACTTCATGTGAACACATCGGTATGAGAGTAGTGACCTTGGTTCAGTGGTCATTACATCTCGGGGGAAACTGACACAGTACTACGTCGGTTTACACTTCATTGGAACCCTAGCAAAGTGGTGTAGTTACTTCAGTTTAAACCGAAATAGTTCTTTGAGTGTATCCTTGAGTCACATCAGTAGGTTTTTCCGCATGCAGAGAGCCCTTTGGGAACTCTTTCACAGCAATATACTTGGAAGCATGGCCTGAGCACTTCAGTGAGTGCATGTCCGATATGTATAAAAACACACTGCTCTGCCTTCCCCCTCCCCCCCAGTTTCTCTTACCGTTTTTAAGGACACAAGGGACCTGCAGTGTATCCTTTTATTCACGAACCATGAAGTTGTGTTTTTATTGTTAATTCTTTCTATTTTAGTCTGGTGATAATTGACTAATTAGTGATAGTTAATTTAGTAATGTTTTTAAATAAAACAAATATACAGTATGTAGTGCTGCCTGGGTTTAAAAAGATGTAATGGGTGCCATGAGGTGATTCCTTACACTGATAGACATCAGTTTCGTTTAATTTGTTTGAGGGAAGAACACAATTTTTTTACCTGTCAAATTTGTCAGTCTTTTAGCTCCAGGTCAAAGAATGATTGACCCGACAGGTTTGCTACACATCTGTGTAAAAGAGTGCTATCGCCTGATTCAGCGAACGTTACTAAATTTAAGAAGGCCACTGTTGCAGAGTGATTTCCTGCCAAAATGCCTTGTTTGAACAAGGTTAGTCGGTGGTTAACCACAAGACAGCATTTCCGGCCGACCGTAAGGGTCACAGTGGAGCATGGTAAGAAGATGGTCTTCCAGATATGTGGGACCCAGGCCACTTAAACTGTTAAAGGTCAAAACCAGCACATTGGATCCTGTCCAGAAAGCTATAGGAAGCAAGTGCAGATTTTAAAGCACAGATGTAATGTGACGCAATGTGATGTAAGGTGACACACGCCCAAAAGGAGTGGGACCACCACATTCTGCACCAGCTGCAGCTTCCAAGCAGTTGTCATGAGGAGCCCTATGTAGAGCATATTGCAGTAATCTAGCCTTGACGTAATGATGGCATGGATGATGATGACCAGATACGAATCGGCGGAAAAAAGGGATACAGCCTTGTCACCAGATGGAGTTGGTGAGAAGTGCTCCTGGTCACCGCTGCAACCTGATGTTCCACATGCAACAAAGGGGTCCAGATGCACTCCCAAGGCTGCGAACCTGTGTAACCAGAGGGGGTGGACCCCTCCCACCATCATCACTTCAGTCTTTTCTAGATTCAGCTTCAATGAGCTCACCGTCATCCAGTCCCCAACAGCAGCCAGGCAGTGGGTAAGCGCCAAGTCTACAGGACCTGGGTAGGATGAAAAAGAGAGAAAGAGAGCAGAATGTCATCAACATACTGGTGGCACTTTGCTCCAAACCTCCAAATGATCTTGCCCAGCAGGCTCAGATAAACATTGAGCAAGAGGGGATACAAGATGGAACCCTGCGGGGCACCACAGGGGAGGCTCCTAGGTGGAAATGAGCAATCTCCCATCACCACCCTCTGGGACCTCACCAACAGGAACAAATGGAACCACTTGAGCAGTCTCGCGCACCCGTCAAGTCCCACAGTTGTCAACAACACCTCATGATCAGCTGTCTCAGACCGTGGAAAGTTCTAATGAGATCAACGGCACAGTTTCCTTTCTCAATCTCCCAAGCCTGGATCATCAACATCTAAGGCCACAAGCGCAGTCTCTTTGCTATATCACGGGTGAAAACCTGACTGAAATGGGTCCAGGAATCCGATATCAAGATGAGCCCAAAGTTGCTGGGCAACCACCCATTCAGTAACCTTCCCTAAAAAGGGAAGGTTAAAGAGAGGCCGATAGTTGGCCAGAGAATCAAGCGTCCAAAGATGGTTTCTTGAGAAGGGGCTGGGCAGGGGGTTTCTTGAGAAGGGGCTGGACAAGTTTTAAAGCTGTTCAACAACTTACCTTCCCAAAGGGAGATGCTGACAACCCCTGCCAGCAATGGCCCCAATGTCTCCTGGCTGGTTTTCATTAGCCAGGATGGGCAAGGATCTAATTCACAACTGGTTGTCTGCATCACTCCGAGCACATCCTCCACATGGGTAGGTGACATTAATTGAAACTTATCCAGACAAACAGGACAAGACTGAGCCTACACAACCCCGAACTGATTCTGCAGACAAAATAGCAGCACCCAAGTTATGGTGAATATGAGTGATTGTCTGCAAAGTAATTAATAAAAATGTCACAACAAGCAATAGATGACACTAGTTCATGGCAGAAACAAACTGGATTAACTAGACTATTCATTACCCAGAACAGCTCCTTTGCTATGATAGTGAAGACTGCTACCTTAATCGCCAACACAACATGACAGTCCTACAAAAACGATCTATGCCGCAATCAGTCAGTTTCAGTGAGAACAAAGCATCACCCACACTCCAACCGCCTCAGGTCTCTGTATACCAGGGTGTCATATGCTGTCGTAATGGGGTGCAGACGCCTGGGTGCAACTGTCAATGGCCATGGTCATTCCCCAAGGCAACCAGGTTATCAACTGAGTAGCCATCAAGGTCAGTAGGTAACTTCCCTCAGAGATTTCTGGAAACCAATTGGATCCATTAGTCTCCAGGGGCAGACTGACATGGATCCAGTTGCTGCCCGAAATGTCATTCCAGGCACAAACAGCAGCTAAATTTCTAAACCCAATCAGTTTCATAAGGGAAGCCCTCTGCATGAAGTCAGGTCAGGCAAGTCTACTTTGAAATATCAACGTTCTGCAACAGGGGAGTGCCCATCGGTTCCATTCATAGCCCATATTCCTGAGCAGATACTGCTAAGTATGACTTAGGATGCTGACTACCCAGTCAGCTATCACCCAGTCTCTAACCTTTCCCTTTTAGGGAAGGTTATTGAATGGGGTGGTTTCCCAATAGCTCCAGGCTCATTTCGACACTGTCAGATTCCTGGACCCTTTTCAGTCAGGCTTTCGTCCTGAGTATGGCAGAGACTGCACTTGTGCGGCTGGAGATTGATAAGGGGAATTGTACCCTATTACTTTATTAGGTCTTTCAGCAGTCTTCAACACAGTTGACCACAAGGTGATGTTAACACAACTGTGGGACCTGGTGGGAGTGCATGGGACTGTTTTTGAGTGGTGGTGTTCATTCCTTTCCAAGAGGTCTTAGTGGGTGGTGATGGTGATTGCTCATCGTCCCTTCGTGACCTCCCCTGCAGGAGTCCTGCAGGGTTCCATCTTGTTTCCACTCTTATTCAATGTGCATATGAGGCTGCTGGGAAAGATCATTTGGCGATTTTGTGTGAGGTGTCACCAATATGCTGCAGCTTTACCTCTCCTTTTCATCTGACCCAGGTCCTGCAGTCTTGGCACTTACCCGTTGCTTGGCTGAGGTTGGAACTGGATACGGGTGAGCTGATTGAGGCTGAATCCTGACAAGACTAAGGCAGTGATGGTGGGTCAACCCTGTGACTTGGGAGGGGATTGGGACTCCTGTTATTGACCGGATCCAGCCCCCTCTGGTCACTCAGGTTTGCAGTCTTGGAGTGCTTCTGGATCCCATGCTGCACCTGGACTACCAGGCTGCGGCAGTGGCCAGGAGCATTTTCCACCAACTCCATCTGGCGAGGTGGTTGTGGCCTTTTCTTTTGTTTTTAGACCTTGCCACTGTCATCCATGCTTTCATCACTTCCAGGCTAGACTGCTGCAATGCGCTCTACATGGGTCTGCCCTTCATGATTGTTCGGAAGCTGCAGCTGGGGCAGAATGTGGCAGCCTGGCTCCTCTCAGAAACAGGTCACCAGGAGCACATTATACAAGTGCTCTGGAGTCTGCACCAGTTACCTATTGCTTTCCGGGCACAATTCAGAGTGCTAGTTTTAAACTTTAGAATCCCTATATGGCCTGGGCCCCACATATGAGAGACCGCCTGTCCTTCCATGCCCTGTCACGGCCTCTGCAGTTGACTGGGAGCACCCTGCTGCACATTCCATCTGTTACTCTTATCCATGGACAGGAGTGTTCAGGGGGGCATTCTTGGTAACTGCCCTGGTTCTATTGAACTCCCTCCAGAGGTTTGCTTGAACCCAAGTCTGCGCATCTTCCAGAGTCTGTGTAAAACGTTATTTGGTAACGCATTTGGCAGGTGGGGATAGGGATTTAGGGGTTGGGATTATATGTGGTTCTAGAATTGGGGGGAGAGGATAGGGACACTTGCAAAGAGGGGGTTTGGGGGTAGTGTTTTGGGGGGGGGAATTCGGGAGGGGTGTTACATGTTTTTAAAGGGTTTTTATTAATCGTAAGTCACCCTGAACCGATTTGGGAAGGGTAGCACATAAGGTAAAATAATTAAATAAAATACTTAGAGGGCAACGCCCTAGCAGAATCACTTATTTTTAAGAAATTTGCAGAATCAGTAAGGAGATTTATGGCATCTTCAGTAGCTCTGGGAGGTTAGTGGCTTTACACCAATCCTCCATATCCACAAATAAGGTTTCTGTACTGACAGATCTGCCATTTCAGGGTAATTACCTTTTTCCTTCTGATATGACACAATGGACATCCCCAGTAATATGGAAATTACTCAAAAACAGCTAGATTTTTCTTCAAAAATTTGTTACTATGTATTTACAGAAGGAATGGACGAATGTTAGTTCACATTCTACAAAAGGTGGAACTTGCCAACATAATTTAAAGCCTACCATTTCCTACATAGAAGAATAATTTTGATTTTTTTATTTAAAAAAAAGTTTGAGTAAATACAACTCCTTGTCTTCGTTTACCCTGTAGTCTGATTTTTTTTTATTATTATTATTTTTTATTTATTTATTTATTTATTGAAATTTACAACACATCTGTTTACAAACATCCCTTTTAAAATTTCTATTAAAATACTAGTTACTCTGCCTTTTGTTACTATGTAACATTGACATGTCATACTACTGTGTTGTATCTTATCCATAGATAATTGCAGAACCTTATTTCCTATTACCAAAACTCCTCATTTGGGTCCTCTATACCATTTGCAGAATATTTCAGCATGGAATGACTGGTTTCACTGTGTTTCACTATCCTAGAAGGATCATATTAATGTTTTAATTTTCTTCTCAGATGACTAAAATGAAATGCAATATTTCTGGATTTGTTGATGTATGTGTGTGTATATATATATATATATATGTCTACTCCAGCATTTAAAGCTAAGGTTTTGTCACTGGAAATATTCTGCCAAATCATGAGAAGTCATGGGAAAGTTTGAGAAAGTTAAGGTTCCCGCCGCTTACCAGTGATTCAGTCGCAAATCTTACCTGCCACAGGTGACTCTGCAGCACAGTTTAATCAGGTCGGCAGAGGCAGCAACAGGAGGAAGGGAGCCATTAAAGCAGGCTGCAGTTGTAGTAGGCTTGGAGAGGCAGTGACGGGATGCTGCTGAAGCAGGAAGGTCAGCACAGCAGGTACATCCTGGGTGGAAATGGCAGTGGCTATAGCAGCTCTCCTGCTGCCACCACTTAACGTTTGGCCCCAATCCTGCTGCTCTGCCTCCACTGAGGTTTTGCTGGCCCTGCAGCCCCTCCTGACTCTCCCAAGCTCCAGCTTTCGATGACTGAGGAAGTCGCGGAGGTCTCCTGAAGTCCTGGAACCGGTGACTTGCGTGACAAACGATGAGCCTTACCAACAATGCATAAAGAGGAGTGGGGGGGGAGACGGCAGTTGAAATAGAACATGGAACCTTTTGTTCACCTTTTAAGTTTAAATACTGGGATTTATTGATACCAATTATTTCAGAAACGTTCCATGAACAATATTTAAAGGTAGCAATTTTCTGTTCCTTGAGTAAGTATTGAGCCTGGTGGGATAGGGTGGGATATAAATATAAATAAATAAATAGAGATTGAGCAGTTTTGTTTTTTAAAAGTACAGTTGATTTTTTTCTAGTTTGTGAGGGCTTTTTTTTTTTTTTTTTTTTTTTGAGTTTATTGTGCAGTACCTAATTGTCTACAAACTACTNATTTAAAGGTAGCAATTTTCTGTTCCTTGAGTAAGTATTGAGCCTGGTGGGATAGGGTGGGATATAAATATAAATAAATAAATAGAGATTGAGCATCGATGTTTTTTAAAATAATCTTGGCTTTTTTTCTTGTTTGTGGGGGCTTTTTTTTTTTTTTTTTTTTTTTTAGAGTTTATTGTGCAGTACCTAATTGTCTACAAACTACTGCTAAACAATCACCCATTGGTGTGGTTCCACAAGGATACGCTCAAAGAAAAATGAAGGTTTCAAATGCTGGAGTCTGATAGCTCCTTCTGACTACTAAAATATCCCTGCAGTATCTCAAATGGCAAACCACCCTCCTAAGCTAGACAACAGACATCTGTCATGCTTATTATATGCTGATGATGCTGCATTGATGTCAAGGACCCTAGTTGGAATGAGACACACAATAGAATTGTGCTTTGCTCATTGTCAGTCTGAAGGGTTAGTCATTAACGATGAGAAAACTAAGGTTGTGATCTTCTCTAAACAGTAGCAAAACCATGCCTGGACAATTGATAGGAAAAAGATTGAACAGATTTCCTCATTTCGCAACCTAGGTATAGTTTCCCAATCAAGAGGAACGTGGACGATGCAAGCGAACTCAACAATTGAGCAGGTTTGCAAGGGTGCCCTTGCAATTAATCATTGTTTTCATGCACAAAACTGTTAACTGATTATTCAAGCAATTACAGTTTTTTCTGCTAAAATAGGGGGTCAGTTGCTATATGGGGCTCATTTCTGGGGTCTTGATAAAACCCCAGATATTGAAAAAGTAGTCAAAATTTTTGAAAATATTATTGAGGCTCCCGTCTGGTATTTCTAACATGGTGCTAAGAAGAGAGAGAGGTAGAAGCTCCCTGGCATATCTTATCTGGCGTGCAACATTGAGTTACTGGCTTAGATTGCCCTTTTTGAATCCCGAAGGTCTCTTGCCATTGATTTTTCTTGATAACTCTGCATCCTATTGGGTTGTCAGAATTCAGGACAAAATTAACCAAATGGGGTTTTCTATACTTAATATCGCAGGGATATGCAAGGGCCAAAGTGGAACTTTCCTAGAGACTTGCAGATATTGAATATCAAAACAAAACGTCTAGGATAAGAAGCAAGATCCCTTTCCCCTTATCTATCTGTAATGCCTTCTGGAAATTCTAGTGCCACGTATTTGGTCTCCTTTCTCCCACACAGAGAGCTATTTTCCTTAGGGCAAGGCTAAACATCTTCCCTTCAGCCCTATTGAAGGGTCGCTACAAGGGTATTCCACTTCATCTAAGAGTTTACCCTTGTGGGTCAGGTGAGGTGGAAACAGTTGCTCACACGTTACTGTACTGCAGGCTGTACGAAGATACTAGAGAGAGACTACTTTGCCCCTTAATAAGATGCTTACCTGCGCGATCACAGGAGACCTATGTGTCCTTTCTACTTGCCGACAGTACTCCGGCAATAGCACGCTCTGTTGCCAAATTCTTGGCATTTGCATGTAGGATAAGAGCTCAATATCTTGAAGACTGGGGATGGAAATAGTTAATCTTATTTATTTTCCACAGGAGGGATGTTTGTTTTTCTATTTTATCTTGTATGTATTTGGTTTTGGGTTTTTGTGTATATGCTAAGACCTATGGTCAAGCATTTTGAATAAATATGGATTGGTTGATTGATTTACTACTACAGTACATAAAAGGAGAACTCCGCTCATCTGCATTGAACGCCTCAAGTAAATTCTATAGCTCATTTTTTTAAAAAGTAACTCAATATAATGTTTTTTAAAAGAAACTATTAAAGTAATAAAGCATTTTTTAAAAAACCTGCCTTTGTTTTCCAGTATTTATTTATTTATTTATTTAAAATTCTTATACCCTGCCCTCTCTGACGACAGGTGGCTTGGGACGGCTTACAACAAATAAAAACAGAATAACAATAATAATTCAACTAAAATGTTCAACATTTCTCATCCTGCTAGATCTCTCGGCCGCTTTTGATACTGTAGACCATAGGCTGCTGGTGAGGCGGCTGCGTGAACTGGGGGGTCTGGACGGGACTGTTCTTGAATGGTTCCGCTCATTCCTCTCAGGGAGAAGCCAGCGGGTGGTGCTGGGGGATGAGACATCGTGCCCCCGCGCCTTATCATGCAGCGTTCCGCAGGGTTCTATTCTGTCTCCATTATTATTTAATGTATACATGCAGCCCTTGGGGGAGGTCGTGAGAGAGGTCGGGGTGCAGTGTCACCAATATGCTGATGATACTCAGCTGTACCTCTCCTTTTCAACTGACCCAGACCCGGCTGTCTTGGTGCTATCCCAGTGTCTGGAGGCTGTGGCAGAATGGATGCGGCAGAGCAGACTGAAGCTCAACCCTGATAAGACGGAGGTGATGTTGGTGGGGAGAGTGAGGGAGGTAGTGGCTCCCCTGATTGGGGGAGTTCGCCCTCCCATAGCTCAGCAGGTCCGGAGTCTGGGGGTGATACTGGATGCAGACCTTCACCTGGAGTGGCAGGTGGAGGCAGTCGCGAAGACTGCTTTCCGCAAGTTGTATCTGGTGCGTAGGCTGCATCCGTTCGTCTCCGACCTGGACCTGGCCTCCCTCATCCATGCCTTCGTCACCTCGAGGCTGGACTACTGCAACGCGCTCTATGTGGGGCTTCCCTTGTGCCTGGTTTGGAGGCTGCAGCTAGTGCAGAATGTGGCGGCTTGTCTCCGTATGGGGACGAGCCGTCGGGAGCACATTACACCTGTGCTCTGGACTCTGCACTGGCTGCCAATAGCGTGCCGAGCTAGGTTCAAGGTTTTAGTGTTGATCTATAAGGCCCTTCACGGCCTGGGCCCCTCGTACCTCAGGGACCACCTCACCCTCCGCTCCCCAGAGCAGCTCCTGCGGTCGGCCGCGGGTGCCTTCTTGGAGGTCCCCTGTGTAAAGCGGGAGGCCACAATAGAAAGGGCATTCTCAGTGGCCGCGCCTTTGGAACTCCCTTCCGGAGGAAGCCCACCTGGCCCCAAGCCTGTTGTCATTTCGGCGGTATTGCAAAACCTGGCTGTTCACCCAGGCCTTTGGGGAGGGGGGGTGTTAGGGTTGTGTTTTTCCCTCTACCTTGTTTTATTGTTTTAATGTTGAATTGTTTCTCAGGGCCCTGTTTTTAAAAAGTATTTAATTGGTGGATTGTTTTAACTGTTTTATGCTGTTTTATATTGTTGGAAGCCACCCCGAGCTGTTCGCAGGAGGGGCTGGGTACAAATGCTTTAAAATAAATAAATAAATAAATAAGTAAATTAAATTAAATTAAATTAAATATAACAATATAAAATCCCTCCATTCTCCCATCTCACCCCCCACCCCTCACCTGTCCCCTCCACCAAATGCCTGGCATATACATAATCTTGCCAGAATGGCATTAGCCTTGATTTAAAAGTATCAAAATCCCCTGAAGGGCTAGGGGTGTACTTTTGTTGCTGGAGAGATTCCCCACTATCTATTGTCTTATGTATATTATTTATTGATGCATTCACTGATTCAATGGCTATTGATTTAATGATTTTATTATTATTATTATTATTATTATAGCGCCAGCGATGTACCTGGCGCTTTACAGAGAATAAAATAGACACAGTCTCTGCCCGAGAGCTTACAATCTAAAGAAGACGGGGCGGCGAGACAGGGAAGGGGGAACAGAGGGAGAGACAAGGGATGCAACAATCACGAGGATGCAAGAGCTCAGGTACACGTTCTTGGCTTGGTTACAGTAAATTTGGAGTTTGCAGATAACAGGTATGGTTTGTGATTTTCTTTATATTTTTCATTATGGATCTCTTGAGAGTACCTAAGCTCCTTTTATATGTTTTGTATGTCCTTGGTCTTGACCTATGGTCATGACTTAATAAAATATTATTTATTTATTTATTTATTAAATGCCTGGTGGAACAGCCAGGTTTTACAAGCCCAACGAAAAGTCAACAGGTCTGGGGCTAGGAGAACCTCCCTTGGGCGGGAGTTCCACAGCCAAGGTGCGGCCACTGAGAACGCCCTCTCCATAGTGAGAACTATGAGAATGCCGCGGTCCTGCAGATAGGGTGGGCCAAGGCCAGGTAAGACTTTAAAGGTGAGAACCAACACCTTGAATTGGGCCCGGAAGAAGATAGCTAGTGTGCAGGATGGAGCACTGGTGTAATGTGCTCCCAGTGACATGACCCCATAAGGAGCAGGGCCACTGCATTCTGAACCAGCTGCAGCCTCCGGACCGTCACCAAGGGTAGCCCCAAGCAGAGCGCGTTACATTAGTCCAGTCTCAAGATAACAAAAGCATGAATTATGGTGGCCAGGTCGGAGTCCAAGATATAAAGCCAAAGCTGCCAAACCAGATATAAGTGGCAGAAAGCCCCCTTCGCCACCATCTCCATCTTGATTTCCAAGTGGAGCCGTGAATCCAGGAGCACCCCTAGACTCTGCACCTGGGAGACCAGTGCAGGACAAACGTTGTAAATGACGGCGGGAGTCACACTCGCTGCTCTCCCCACCAACATTACCTCCATCTTGTCAGGATTCAGCTTCAGTTGGCTCTGCCTCATCCGGTTCCTCACAGCCGTCAAACACTGGGAAAGCACAGAGACTGCTGGGTTTGGGTCCAATGAAAATGAGAGGTTCAACATATTGATGACAACTCCGAACCGCCTCACAACCTCACCTAATGGCTGCATGTACACATTGAACAAGAGTGTGGACAGAATAGAACTTTGTGGGACACCACACGAGAGGTCACAGGGGGAAGATGACTTATCCCCCAGCATCACCTGTTGCATCCTACTGGCTAGGTAGGAACGGAACCATCGTAGAACTGTCCCACCCAATCCTGCCTGGTCCTGCAAGCTCATGATCAACCATGTCAAAAGCAGCTGAGAGATCTAATAGGACCAATAAGGTTGAATGTCCCTTGTCCATCTCCTGGTGCAGGTCATCGACCAAGGCCACAAGCGCAGTCTCAGTGCCATACCCTGGATGAAAGCCAGACTGGGAGGGATCTAGAAAGCTGAGGCTATCTGGATGCTCCCAGGAGCTGCTGAGCCACCACCCATTCAGTAACATTTACTAAAAAGGGAAGGTTAGAGACTGGTCGATAACTGGCGAGCAAATCTACACCAAGCAATTAGTTTCTTGATCAGAGGCCGGACCACTGACTTCTTCAAACAATTCGGCACTCTGCCCTCCCGAAGGGAGGCAGTGATCAGCAAAGGCCCTAACATCAGCCCTGCAGGCCTTGACCAACCAGGATGGGTACGGATCAATTTCACAACAGGTAGCCCTAACTGCCCCAGAACATCTACAGCCCCCTCTGGTAGCACCTCCTGAAACGGATCCCATGAAACCAGACCAGATGGGGCTTCCACACCCTCTGATTCTCCTTCTGCAGAAACTACAGCACCGAAGTCGTGGTGAATCTGAGAGATCTTATCCACAAAGTAGTTGACATGACAAACATGTCACGGCGGGCGCTGGAAGATTCCAAGTCCAGGCAGAGGGAGGCCTGACTGACCAGACCCCTCACCACCCGGAACAGCTCCACTGGAAGAGACTTTGCGGCTGCTATGAGGGCAGCAAAGAATTTCTTCTTTGCTGCCCACACGGCCACGGCATAGACTCGTAAACTATCTTTATGCTGCAACCTGTTGGCTTCAGCCTGAGAATGGCGCCATCGTCGCTCTAACCGCCGCCCTTCCTGTTTCAAGCACCATAGCCCCTCAGTGAGCCAAGTTAACTTGCAGTGCTGGAGCTGGGGGAGCGGATGCTTCGGAGCTGTCTGGTCGATGGCCTCTGCCAACAAGATGTCCCAAGCCAGAACAAGGTCCTCAACTGAACAGCCATCGAAATCAGAAGGCAGTTCCCCCAGAGTGGTCCGGAAATGATGTGGTTCCATCAATCTCCAGTATTTGCTAATGGAGTTTGACTTATCTGCTTAACTCTGTTCTGACTGCTTACATCCCTGGGGAAGGGCACGTTGTGGCTCAAAAGCTGGTACATTATCACCAACAGTAGCTGGTCCAATAAAATATACCATCTGAACTACTTTGTCTCTATCTTTTTACATTTTGGACCAACATGGCAACCAAACTCTAGACTAGGTTCTCAAACTGGGTGCAAGTCCCTTGGGCAGGATAGGGGTGGGGTGGGGTATAGAAGGTGTTTGAAGGGCACAAGAAGGACTCCAGCTGGTTCAACACCTAGCTTCGTGCTCACTCTGAGCTAGAGGAGTCTCTAAAATAATGGGGTAGCAAAGGGGAGGCAGAGTCAAAGAACAAAGTGAACAGAGGGGGAAGCAATAGAAGTGTGGAAAGGGAGAGGGAGCAAGATGTGTGTGAGGGGCTCTCAACTATGAAAGACAAATGAAAGGGATAGCATGGTTCAAAAAAGTTTAAGAACTACTCTGGACTAAACTATATTGTGTAAAATTGATTGTGAAGACTGGGAAGATGGCAGTGCCCTCTTTTAATATTTTTATTACCTCAGGCATACACTGTTGTGTCTCTTGCCTGTGTTTGCAATTTAACTACTTAATTGTTGGCAATTTTCTATCCAAAAGCAGCAACTAACTGGCAGAGATCAACCTTGGTGTCTGTTCTCAAAGCTAAGTGGTAGAGTTCATTTTTAGTACTATTTTTATGACCCAACAAAGTTGCTAATTTAGACTTTATTGGAAATATCACCACAGTGGTACCTATAACTCCACCCATGGTAAAGCCAAGAAATGCATTTTATTTCTCCAACTGAATCTTGAAATCTTAATAAAGGTTTAAGGGATGGGCAAAGAATTAGACCAGCTCACACCCTTCTATGCTCATTGTAAGTTTAAGCTTCTGAAGCAAACAGACTTGCCCTATCAAAATTTCTGTTAGAGGGAAATTTATATTCATATACTGACAAAGTTTAACTGGAAAGCATAATGGATATGATTAGCCCTATTCTGATCTGTTACTTCAGATTTACATGTTCATAACTTTGGTCAGGATATAGCATTGATAGTCTACTTTCCAACAGATCAAAGGGACAAATGAAATCCTTTAACATATTTTTCTATCAGATTCTAATTTAAAATTAAGATTTTAAAAAGATAGAAAAGTATCTTATTTACTGCCAGGATAGATTGTTTTAGCTGAAACTGTCATTCTTTTAAAGTTTTGTTTTTTTAAAATACAGCTTAATCGTTTACAAAGAAAAGGCCATAGATCTTTATGATGCTGCTTTGAGGTTTGGATTCATCCCAGGAGTCACTAGTTGCAGTGCACAAGTATAGTTCATTGGATGTTTTCAAGTGAGACGATTAGCCCACTGGAGTCAGTGTTTGATCTATGCAGCCCCCACTCGCATGTTGAGCTAATAAGCAGCCCCTGCCCACATTTCATGTGCTGGCAATAGTTTCCCTTTCCTCAGCCCTGGCTCTGATAGAAAGGGGGCGGGGGNTAAGCTAAGCTAAATAAATGAATGAAACATGGGGGTGGATGGGTGAAATGGGAGGAGGATTGCAATGGATTGGGGAGCTGGGAAATGCTGGGAGAAAGCCTTCTGAAATGCCTGCTATTCAGGAACAGTGACTAGCTCAGAAGGTGTTGGGAAGAGGGGAGGCAGATAGTTCTGTTTCTTGCAAGTCTCTCCACCCCTGGTGCCTGGAAGTCTGCTCCTCAGCTGACTACACCTCCCTGTCATGTTTGACCTTCCGGTGACCCTTTTTTTGCCACCCGAACATGATCCGAACTGACCGAACTGTTTAGTCATTTCGACGTTCAGAATTGAGTTCAGTTTGGTCAGTTCGGGTTTGGTCGTCCGAACAGGCCGAGTTGGGGCTGAACTTCCAAACCGCGTTCGCCCATCCCTATCAACTACTGGGGAAAGAGAGGAAAGTCCTTTCTGTCAAGCTTAATAACACATTTTAAAAGAGAGCCTTAGGAATGAGGTAGAAAAAAGGTTTAGTGAATAAAGAGTAACGGATGCATGTTAGGAATAGAAGTAGAGTGGAGATAGGAACAAGAAGCAGAGATTAACAGACATCAAATCCATGATCATCCTTCATGGAATGCAACAAGTTGATGTTTTTGCTGTAAATAATCCTTTAATTTGTGGATTTGCTGCAGCCTTCCTTCAGACATTTAGCAGGGTTTTGTATAAAGTAAGACTCATCATTAAGATTTCAGTATTTTTTTAAAGCATAAATTTTAAACCAACTGGGTTTGGCATAAGTTCCTTCTCCCAGTCCCTGTGGGAAGAGAATTGCAGTTTGCTGGGTCTCTTATAGGGTTTTTAAGCATTCAGGTACCCTGAAGCTAAGTAATAAAGTTGCCAGGCTTTATTGCACTTCAGATGCCTACCTCTTTGCTGTTGATTTTCACATTAAATCCTAAAATCTGCATTTGCTGGTAAGAACGAGTGTGTACCTAGTGGATTGGTTCTGCTTCACTGTGCATAACTTCCCCCAACCCCCCATCTAAAATTTAAGAACCACCATTATATAAAGTGCACTCCCGGAAGTTTAGTCTTTGAGAAATGTTCTTGCTTTTCAAGTTGACTGAAGGCACTTGCCCTGAGGCTTTGTACACTTAATGCATGCAGGTATGTGATTGCAGATGTACAGCTTGTGGGTTTTTCATGCATAGACAAATCCATGAGAATAACGACAAGGAAGAAGAACTAGTGGAGTGAGGTATAGGCACAAGTACCAGCATGCTTTTACTGTAGAGATCACATAATTTGTACTCTCTACACCAGAAACTGGCAACGTTGATGACAAAGCCGCATAGGCCACCTAATTCAGCCCCTTGCCAAGACAGGATTGTGCTTCACTTAAGTCCTAAGCAATGACACTTCCACCTGTCCAATTGAATACATTTCACTACAGGGAAGATGATTGTCTGATAACCAGGCCTCCTCTTTGAAAAACTTCAGTTTCATTTACTGGGGGGGGGTGAGGGGGTGTATGCGTGCGAATATGTGCACGCCCTGGTGTAAGAGATTAAATATTTTTCCATCCATGCCTGCTGCTTACACTTCCTAGATATTTGTAGATGACCTTTGTGTCCTCAGTACCCTTCACATATTTCTCAGTTAAGCTATGTACCACAGGAAAATCTCCCTCACCCAGAACCTTTTAATCCAGATGCTTTCTTTTTTCTGTCCATTTTCTTAATTCCAAACAGAACATGAAGCAACAACCAAATTCTTCAATTTTTGTTGAGATGCAGGCATCCTGGTTTTCTTTTTCGGTGATCGCCTGCAATTGTTCAGGTTCTGGCTCCATACACGCCGGCAGTCTCAGTGACAAGAGCTCACCAACAATTAGCTTTTCAAGATCAAACCTGCCCGTTGTTTGTATTAGAGTTCTTTTTGCCAGCATCATCATGAGGAGGTGGACTTGAGCTTGCCTGTACGTTGGGTATGGACACTTCACCTACCGCTATTTTTTGCAAGGGTGAGGTCTGCCTTGCTGTGTACACTATGCTGTGGGTTTAACAGGACGTGTTGCTGCTCTGTCCATACTTTTCTGTTCAATGTCAAGTCTCCTCCGAAGCCAACCAAGCTTAAAACAACCAGTGACACTGGTTAACTTTTTATTTATTTATTTTTCTCATATTTTTATGCTGCCCCCTCTTGCTCACGCATCTCGGGACGGCTAACATCATCTTAAAATAACAATAAAACAACAATTAAAATAACCCTGGAAGAAATAACAATAAATTTCCAGCCCTAACCCAAACCATCACCCATCTCCCTCACCAAAGACCTGGCAGAAAATCCAAAGCCTTGCACTGTCTACAGAAAGAGGGGAGGTCTTAAAGACAGGCAGACCTCCAGCAGCAGGGAGTTCCGCAGTCATGGTGCGGCCACTGCAAACACCCTCCTTATAGTCGAAACCCCGGGGGACTTCAAGGAGGATGCTCCTGGCCAATCCAGGACCCAGAGGGTGAGGCGGTCCTGCAGATAAGTGAGGCCCAGGCTGTTCAAGGTCAAAACTGACATCTTCACTTGGGCCCAGAAGACTATTGGCAGTCAGTGCGAAGAACAAAGCATTGGTGTAATGTGCTTGTGATGACTCGTCCCCCTAAGGAGGCAAGCTGCTGTATTCTGCACCAGCTGCAGTCTCCAGACCATCACCAAGGGTAACCCCATGTAGAGTGCATTACAGTAATCCAGTCTAGAGGTAATAAAAGCATGGATGATAGTGGCAAGGTGCGTGTCTGAGACATACAGCCAAAGCCGTCGCACCAGATGTAATTGGTGAAATGCGCCCTTTGCCACAGCTGCCACCTGGACATCCAGGCAGAGCTGTGGGTCTAGGAGCACCCCCAGACCTGTTACACTGGGAGGGGACCCCATCTATGATTGGGGCCATCACTCCCCTGGTTTTCCCCACAACCATCACCTCCTTGTCGGAATTCAACTTCAGGCAGCTCGCCCTCATCCAGTCCCCCACAGCTGACAAACACCACGTAAGCACCAAGGCTGCCAGACCTGGATCTGATGAAAAAGAGAGGTACAGTTGGGTGTCATCAGCATATTGATGACATCTTATGCCGAACCCTCTGACAACCACCCCCAAAGGCTGCATATACACGTTGAACAAGAGAGGGGATAAGATGGAACCTTGTGGGACTCCACAAGTGAGGTCCTGGGGAGAAAATTCACAGAGTAGATCCATGATCTGGACACTCCCTTCCCCAGCTCTGAGCGCATGCTAGACCCACGCTGTGGATAAAAACAGATGTGACAGTGACCTGCTTACTCCTGCTGTGGCTCAGGAGCTACCGTCATGTCTTTTTTGGCACTGCCAGTTGTTGGCCTGCTTCTGCTCTGGGGCGGGTAGGTAAAATCTCTGAGGTCACAACCCAAGATAAGGGCTGCCCATGTAGCCCAGCGTTTCTTGGGATCGCCCATTTGAATTGTGTCCCTCTTACTGAGTGCTTACTGATGCTTGAGAAACTTTTTGTTGAACTTCGAATGTTTAAATTGATTGGGATATTCTGGTGGGCTCATACCGTGGAAAAAATACAGACAGAATAGAGGCAGAATTACAGACTACTTGTATTCAATCTTTCTGCTGCAGCACGAACTCTTAAAAATGCTTGCTTTGGTTTGTACACAGCCTTGTGTGGTTTTAGTGTTTTTGAAAGGGGAAAACTGTGTTAGCCCTTTTGAATTTTTTTCCGCCACACTAAAAGCAATCTGATGCTACTGGGAATTTGGGATCTTAAATTTTTTTTTCATGTTTTTTTTTTTTTTGTTCACTGGTGTGGGAGCTTGTAGGAAATATACTGAAAGTGCTATATCAGAGGTGGGGAACCTTTTCCTTTCCAGGGTCCAATAGAAAAAATTAGTACAAGCTCATTGAGGCACATAAAAGCTGGAGGCAGTGCACTTGGGAAGAGAAGGTCATCATTATCATAGTTCTGTGCCCTGGGTCTGTCCCCTATCTTGGGTTGCATGCCCTCATCTCTGCTCCCTTTCCCTGAACTCTGATTTTTCCATTTTTTAGGGTAGGAACTGGATATAGTAGACAGATCCAGGAACTGGAAAGGGGCCAAATAAAAACTTGCCATGGGCAACATTTAGCTCCCACCCCTGGTGAAAGGGAAGGAGAACAGGGATGGGTGGGGCTCGTCTGAGGTGAGGGGTTAGAAATGCAGCACCATCTACTGTTGATCTACTGTTTGCTGAACCATTCTGCCCCATGCTGCCTCTTCTAGTCATGCCTTCCTCTCGCCCAGCTGCAGCCGAGGTGAAGATTGCAGTGAGGGAACTGTTCAGGTTGTTTCATGTACACCAAGACTAAAGTTCTCACTAAAGTTTTCCCCACAGTTAGGCATTAATAGGGCCTTTCCCTGGAAGCATGAATTCTCTGGTGTGTACTGAGGGCCAAGCTCACCCTGTAGCATGTCCCAGTCCAGGCACATGTAAGGGTTTTCCCCTGTGTTTCAGGGCTTCTAGCAATTTTTAAAAGTGAAAGAATTTGTGCATACATATAATGTCCCCTTATTTAAAACAGACTTGAAACCTTGAGTTTCCATTTTTTCTTTTAACACCTGATCTACAGGAGCAAATGCTGGTTTTCCCTTTTTGATTTTTTTTCATGCAGAGCATTTTGCTCACTATTGCACCACTATTGTGTAGCTTTTCATTTTGCATGCACTATGTTTTTTCATTCATTGTGTGCTCTATTCCATTGATCATGTAAGTGAAATTTTAATGTGGGTCCTGCTGGCCTTTCCTGGGCTAGCACCCCAAAAACCTAAAAGTCCACCAGCCACCACTGATGACAGTCCCTTTCAGCATGTTAAGGAATCCTCTTTCATAAACACATTCACAATACCTCCTATTTCTCTTGGTTTTCATCTTGCCTTCAGGTGCACAACTCCCTCCTGCCTAGGTGTTATCTTCCTTTTGTTCTTTGATAGCAGTACTTATCTCAAGCATGTTAGAGTGAAAAAAGTCCATGGCCCCTTGGCAATGAGTCACAGCTCTTTCTTCTGCTGGATTAATGAGATGTTAATGACTCCCTTTGTTTGTTGAACCCAGTACAAAGCTTACATTGGGCGATTCACCACAGTGGATTCCCAGCAGGGGTGAACAGATTAACCACCCCCCGTGGTCAAAGAAAGCCCAGAACAGACATGACAGGACTGGGACCACGGCAGGGAATCGGACCACCAGACCACGACCCGGGGGAACACAACAGACATTTTATTTATTTATTTATTTAGTAGATTTTTATACCGCCCCATCCTGCACAGCAGCTCGGGGCGGTTAACAACAATAAAAAAAACCATTTAAAACATTTAAAATACAATTATAAAACATATCAATAAAACAGGGTGGTATAAAAATAAATATACAGGTGGGGGATTAAAAATCACCCCCCCCCCCCC
>QEPC01004593.1:5300331-5329170 GCA_003113815.1 Sphenodon punctatus | reverse complement strand
AGTGTCATGCTGACATCAGCTACACGTCAGTCAGTAAGGAGATACACTGGATTCTAATTGGCTCTCTTAAAGAAACCAATCAGTGTTAGGCTTCCTTCAAGGTTTAAACTGAATAGAAACCTTATATTTTTATCAAAGATAATTGTCAGATTAGAGAGAGAATAACCAGAACTAAAAGTTATTTCAATCATTAATTAAATAGATATGTTAGTTAGAAAAAACTAACAAATCCTCCTCCTTAGTCTGGAGAAGTTTTATGACTAGATCATTCGTCATTTAGACAGGTCATAGATAAGATTCCAGATACCTAGGCTGAGAAAGCCTAGGCTGGTCAGAGGTAGGGCCTCTTTATGGCTTAGCCATTTGATTGTTTCCTTGGCAACAGTCAAAAGTTAATTTGGGAAGTTTTGAAAAAACTCTTTGGAATGTAGCTAAGGGGGCCTCAGCTTGAACCAAGCTAATCGCAGAAGTTGATTTTAGAAATCAATACTTCAAAACACTAATCCAATACATTGAAACAAAACGTTAACATATAAAAACTCAAAGTTAATACATTATGAACACAGATGGCCAAAAATATATGCTTATAATAGGAAATACATGACAATTTGCTGTTTCTTAAACCTCAGTTCCCCAACAGTAAAATGGAAATAACGACTTTCCTCATATTGTAGTTGAGAGTGAACTAGACAAGGATTGCAAAGCATTTGGGACACTGAAAGCACCACCTATAAACAAAAATAATATATTTAAAGGGTTGTTTTTAAAAGAGATCTCATTCTTTAGTTATGAGGTATTTATCACTGTTTTCCAATGTGACCCTTTAACTACTGAAATCAGTCATTTGAGCATAGGCATTTCTTTAAACAAGTTCTGATCATTTATGGCAACAAATAATGACAAAGCAAATTCAATATTGCAATCTTCAAACTGTTTGGTGGCAGCAAAGACATTGACTCATGAAGGAGTGGCTTTAGGAAGTGATTCACAATACTACAATGAGATACTCAGAAGCCCTTTATCCCCAGGAATATTCAGCAGCAGTTTACAATAGTCTCCATTCACTAGGGAGAGGGAGCAGTTTGTTCATGTTCAAGCTTCCTTTAAAAAGTGATAGTTCTGAGACTAGCACTTATGGCCTATCCATTCTGTGACAGGATGACCTTGCAGTTGACCATGGGGCCCTTCACAAAGGCTAGACTTTGCTGATATTTAAAAAAAAACAAATTGAACTGCTTTACTATGAAAGATTGTTGAACTATTTCCACAGGCTTAATCATTGATTTAAGTCTGTCAAGATTTCCTCCTCTGGGGTGGTAACAGACATGATACCTAGTATTACAACTCAGGACGACAAAGTGCTCTGGCAGCCAGCACTAGTGCTCACAAGGCCAGCTGAGGAGTCTCCCTGCAGACTCCAAGCCCAAATTGTCTCCACAAATCACCATTTCTGGCATTTCAGTATGATTACCAGTCTCTCACCCCACAATCCATGTTGCTCTAGGCCATACAGCCAGTTACTGCTGTCTTCACCTTACAGCCTTGGAGTTGGACCCAAACCCACAGCTCTAGGTGGCAGCTTCCCTCAGTTGCCCCTAGAGCCTGGTGACCTGCCCCTGCCCTTCTCTGGGGCTGTCAGGCAACTGGCCCTGCCTCAGAAGCAATCACTTCAAACTTTCAATATTCTATGGCAAATGCTGAAGCTGCAGCATGAGCCAGTTTCCTATTTGTTACTGCACTGCTGTCTGGTGCTGCCACTCTCCTGAGCTATACCATTTACCTGGAACATTCCCAAATATCCCCATGACACATATTCCCTTCTAAGTCCTGCCCACTTCAGTGGAGCATGCTAGTGCTGGCATTGCCTGCCTGGAGGGGCATGTCTTACCTTCCTTCACATCCCTCATGGTATATCCCCTTCACAGCATTATTTAATATAAAACCTGCTTGGATTATACTGAAAAGGATCAACTGTCTACACCAAAGTAAATCTTGCTGTACTCTCGTCTTGAAAGGAACTTAGTTACAAAGCAGTTCTCCAACATTTGACTCATGATGAGTAAACAAGGTAGCTTTAGTCTTTTTTAAAAACAGATTAAGTGTGCATAGTCATTCTTGGCTGCCATATCTGACCATGGCTTTTTTGTTTAATGACTACATTGAAATGATAGATGACTTAATAGGACGAAAGGCAGGTTGTGGAAATTACCCTTCATGGGTAAATTACCCCCTAACTAACATAATATGTGAATGCTTATAAAGGGTGTCAGAGTGCGTGGTTTAAGAATCATGGCTGTAGTGCCCAAGCCTCAACCCTAGGTAGGGAGGAGAGTTTCCCTAGGACAACTCCAGAGTAAGTGGTTTGAGGAATATAGTCTGGGAGCAGATTGTGCTCTACAGGCTGGTGGGTATTGATTAGCTGCTCATGTGGGGCTTTTAAAAAAATTGTCAGTGATTTTAGCAGCACAAGCCCCTGTGAAAAGATATCTTCTTTAACTTGTGGTCCTGTTAACTTCTTGCCTCCCAGTGAATTTACTTCAGAGGCTGCCTAGCTTTTACTTCCCCTAAGTGAACATATACTTAGTTAAATGTTCTATGATGTGTGTACTGAGGAATAGGCAATTTGTACCATGTTTTGCACATGGCTTTAATTTGATTGCCTCCAAAACCAAACACAAACACAAGAATGGAGGAAGGGGGGCAGAAATGCTGGCTATTGTACACAGTGCATACAGTGACTTTAGCCATTTCTTTATAGTTCATCACATCTTGTCAAAACTCTAGAAACAAAACCTCTTTTCCCTTTGTTAGATTAATGGGGAGGCAATGACAGGGTGGAATTTCATCTTGCATATATCGACTTGAAAAAGTGGCTTAATACTACAGTGCCATAAGTAAATACCCCAGGGAAAGGGGTGCAATATAACACAATCTCAGCTGAATCAAAAACCTCGGTGGTCACTTGAGGATCTTGAAAGCAACTGAACAGGTTGTACACTATAATAATATTCATCTTACCCTTATTAGTTTAACAGGACTGAGTCATTCAGCGCTATTGTCTATAAGAGCCTAAGAAGGGAGTAGAAGCAACTGGCCCTTTAAAGAGTGGTGCCAGGCAGATGTTTGTGCTAATAAGGCTGCAGGTGCTGATTGTTAGGACAGTTCCTGATGAAAAGCAGCTGTGGGCTAGGCAGGGCCAGCCCAGAGACTGATAAAACTGAGTTAAAGCAGAGAACTCAGTGTGCTCTGGGATTCAGAGGTGAGAGGAAACTCCCTGGAGAATGCTGGACCTGTGTGAGACAGTGAAGAGGTGCCTGCTTTAAGGAGGACTGAGCCTGGTCAGAGAAGCAGCGAAGTAACTGGTGGTAATATGTACTGAGTTTGGTCAGAGGACTGACACCTGGCCTTGTAAGAGACTGATTCAAGGCCTATGTGGACTATGATATGTGTAAATAAAGTGAATAGAAGCTAATTCCCCAAAGGCACTAATCCTAATTTTGGGCCCTAATCCTGATGACACTCACCGACAGAACAACCCTTAACCTATCAGATTAGTTAAGAATGTGGGCAGTCCTTACATTTATTTATTTATTTATTTATTTATATCCAGTCCTATCCCCAAAGGCTCAGGGCACCTCACAACCACATAAAATGCAAATATAAAATAATTAAAAAACGACAACATTAAAAGCACCCCATCGCCCTCCCCCCATCTATCCCTGTCCACTGAATGCCTCGAAAACTAAAAAGGTCTTACACTCAGCAGATCTTAAAGACTGCAAAAGAGCATAAGGAGAAAGGTGGTCCTTCAGTTAGGTAGGGCTCAAGCCATTTAAAGTGGTGTCATGTGCTCCCAGTGACTCACCCCCATCATGAGGTTGGCTGCTATATTCTGCACTAACTGCAGCCCCTGAACAGTCTTCAAGGGCAGCCCCACATAGAGCGCATTGCAGTAGGCAAGTCTCAAGGTAATGAAGGCATGGATGACGGTGGCCAAATCCCCATTGGGAAGAAAGGGACGCAAACTTCTCGCCAGATGGAGTTGGCAAAAGGCACTCCTGTCAACAGTCACAACCTGACCTTCCAGGTACAACTGAGGTTCCAGGAGCACCCCGAGGCTATGCACCTGAGTAATGAGAGGAGGCAGGATCACATCAGTGACATTGGCCACCATGCTGCTGGAGTAAAGGGGACTGGATTTGGCTTGTTTCTAAGAGTTGGAAAAGAGTGCCCGGAAGAAAGCTGAGGAAGAGCTGGAGTAGAGGAAGAGCCGGTGTTCGCTAGAAGCAGGTTAGGTGCTCCTTGGAAGCACATGTGAGCCAGGCCAGAAGTAGACATGCCAGAGAGGCCCTGCGTGTGTAACTCATCCAAGATGGCGGCTCGAGGATTGTGCCTATGGCCACTTTCAGAAATCCAGTTCTGCATCTCTGTGTGTGTCTGCTGGCAAAGCTGCACAGGGGGGCCTTTCAAACCAGCCAATGTCTGCGCATATTCGGGCTGTGCGTTCCCCCCCACAGCCCAAATATGCGTTGGGGGCGGGGCATGTCTGAAAGTGGCCCAAGATGGAGGCATCCACACAGTTTGTGGGTGTAGGTAGAGGCAGAGTTGCAGCATCGTTGTTGGAGCAGGAAAGAACAGCATATTCTAGGAACCAAGAGACTTGAGTGTTTTATTTTTTTAATTTAAAATAATTTTCTACTCTGCCCCTCTTGCTCCAGGCAGCCAGGGTGGCTTACATTATAAAAACACATAAACATTTTTATTATTTATTAGACTTTAGCTTTCGCCGTAGTCAAAAAATTAAAAACATAAACATGGTAGACATAATAAAACATAATATATAGACATTTCACATAAGATACAAAACTATATAAATAAATGTATGCATACATCGAATAATCGACATCAAATGGTAACATAAAATGCATACATCAAATGCATACACCAAATAGTAACCTAGGGTGCATATCCAGCGCACCCTGTGTTAAGGCCTAAAATTAACTAATTACAATAAGGAGAAAAAGCTTGACAGCCCCTAGAATGGGCAATTCGAATTCTCATGGCCAACAGTGTAAAGGAGGCAAGCGCCTGTATTACCTTCTCATCCTGAGATGCCATTAGATCTATCAAGGTATTACTGTACCGGGAGCAACTCTCTTTCCCTAGAGGAATTATCCATATCAGCCTGAGAGGCTCATACAAAGGGCAAAAAAAGAAAAAATGCTCAAAATCCTCCACTTCCTCATCCCTGCAAGGGCAAAGTCTTTGGTCGTATGGTATATGTTTATACCGGCCCTCAACCACAGCAGTGGGGAGGAGTTGAAACCGTAGGCAGATGAAAGCTCCACACTGTCGCATCCTTTAAGATGTCCAAGTATGGCTCAGCCCTGTGCAACTTTTTGAAAAGATGTAATTGTGGGGCTACCTTCCAGGATGCCAAAGCGGCCAAGTCTTCCTGTTTACATATATCGGTCAGCCTTAACTTGACCAGATATTTTTGTAAGGATAAACTTTTCCCCAGCAGTTGAAAGACCTGCCCTAGTCAAATAGTTCATAATTTGATCAGTCCACGGGTAAGAGGGCACCCCAGTGTAATCCAGCTCCTCCTCCAGACATAACGTTGATAAAGAAGGCTCCACCTGATTAAGCAGCCTAAGCCAATAACCAAGGGCCCGCTGCTTCCTCAGGCAGTCTATTGCCAACATGCGTCTGGCATCTCGTTCAGCTGGAATAAAAGTATCTCTTATATTAGACGTATTCAGTGCTAAGGTCCAACCCATACTAACGTATGGAATAGAAATTACTTTGTTAATGGACACCCGGGCCCTGGAATCGGTCCAGACTGCTTTTTTGAGAGGGTTATTGAGAGTATCCCAGAGTGTTCCGGCTTCAGTAGTGAGAGCAGAGACATAAATATATAAACCACATAAAATCAAACAACACAGTAAGTATCCTGCTGCAGAGGCGTCAGACTGTGTGGGAACAACGGCACTGGGGTTACCCTAGATGGGGAGTCCCAAGGCTATGGTTTGTGAACAAGAGGGACACTTACAGAGGTGGTTCCTCTGCTTGAAGTTTGAAAGGGAATGGACTCAGGGAGGTCTGAGGCAGGGAAAGATTGTAAACAGGGTCCAAAATTGTAAAAAGATAATAAAATGTACCACCTATGGGGTGTAACTGGTTGGGAAAAGGAGACATGTCCTGAGCAGGAAGAGAGACCTAGTAATGACATAGAAAAGAACTTGACTACAGAGACCTGAGTAAGTGATGGTAGCCCCAAAGTAAAAAAGTACTGGGAATGTAATAGGTTAGGACATTTGAGAAGGAACTGCCCCAAGGAGGAGACTAAAATGAGAAAATGTTGGGTCTGTAAGAAGGAGGGACACTGAGCTGAAAAACCAAGAGATTCCAGAAGGAAACTGAGAGATACCAGGCTAAAACAAGAAAAACCAGAAGGACTGGAGCAAGCCACTCTAACAAGCTATTGGGAGATGAAATAGAGGAAATGCTGAAAGTAAATAGTGCTCTGAAAAAGGAGCTGAAAAGATTGAAGGAGGAAATTCAGGTAGTTCAGTACCCAGACTGATATAACTAGATAATAGAATATCTAAAAGAAGAATAAATAAGAAGGCTGAAAAGAGCTTATGAAAGCCCCTAGAAAAAGAGAAGGGAGATTTGGATAAAAAAACAAGGGGTTAGAATCCCTGAAAAGAGAGAACACTAGGACCTAAAGAAAGGTCTGTAGGGTCCCAGAGGGAATATGCAGAAAGGTTGGGTGGGTCAGGATCCCAACCCCTGAAGGGGTAAAATGCATGGAATAATAATAACCCAGGCAGGGAAGGCCCGTTGGGGATGAAAATGAGTAAAATGGTAATATGGACACTGGGTTAGAATCCCAGATAAAAATGACTGGGGTTATTTATTTATTTAATTCCATGTATATGTCGCCCCCTATGCCTACGGCATCTCGGGGTGGCTTCCAACATAAAATAAACAATTTATCACAATATATTAAAAATATAAAAATCTACACACATATTTAAAACAATTTTAAAATACCCCCATACAAAAATTTAACCCACCCTCCCCTCCCCGCCTCCGAAGGCCTGTGAGAACAGCTGTGTCTTACAGGCCCGATGGAAGGCCAACAGACTCAGGGCCAGTTTAAGATCTGGGTGAGTGATTTAGACACACAGAAAGTTCAGCATGTAATAGCAAACATGCAGGAGAAATGTGTGTGTAAAAACACCCAATGAAAATTCAGGACTTGATGATCTTTAAAGGAAATCACAGCAGAACTAATAAACGGGAAATGAATATGTATCCAAAACAAGAGAGAAGAGTTTTGCTCAGCAAAGCAGAAAGGAAGCCCCTGTCCGCCTTATAAATAAAGCTGTGTGTAAGCACCTTTCTGCTGCTTTGCATTCAGCTGTGTCCTCCACTTGCTGCAATATAGCCTCCCCCAGCAGTTTTTCAGTTGAGCCTGTTCTGTTGGTTACTGAGTAATGCAGAGCTGAAGAAACTAGTAATTGTGGCAAATATCATATCTGATTATTTTGTTGCTTTGAATCGGGTCTGGCAAAGCGGATATGACACACTATTTCATTCCCACATTGTTTTCCAAAATGAATATCCATTTCAGATATTTCAGTTTGACTATTTAGGTTTCGGTTATTCCTAGAACTGAAATGAATATCCACAAAAATAAAACAATCCATCAAATTAGCATGAGTTAAACTGAGCCAGGCAAAGCGGATAAGGCCCACCCTTTGTTCTCAGTTTGTTAGATACTCATATTATTTCAAGCTAGCTATTTTTAGAGCAATTGATGGATACACAAAAACAGGTTTTGTTTGTTTGTTTTTCTGTTTCGATCAGGTTGTAGTCAAGATGGATGACATTTAAAACATTTGAGCAACTGATTTTTTTGCAATTTCATTTTTTGCAAATTATTCGTTATTGCAATAACGATAACGAAGATAAATAATAACAAAATCAATAACGATAACGAAAATCATTATTTATTTCGTTATTGCTTGGCAGGTGTTTTTTTGGAGGGAAATGTGGAGAGGGGAGGAGGGAGCAGAGATCTTAGAGCCAGAAACAGGGTTGAACTCTTGAACTGGGCCTGTGATGGGACGGGAAGGACCTGATGGATGTAATCGCTGGTCAATGAGCAGCGCAAGCAGGTCCCAGGCAGTTGAATGGCACCCTGTGATTGCTCAGTGCTCCCTGCCTCCCAGAACTAATCATGGGGGTTCTGGGGAGGGCATTGCAACCCTTTCTGTTGTAGGGCCAGGCTGTTTGACTCTTGTTCTGTGTTAGCTCTTGCTGTTCAAGTTGCACTTACAGAACTCTGGTGCTTGCACTAAAAAGCTTCCCCAGCTCTCAGTGTTATACCTTTCCTTTCCTTTTACTCTCTATTTTACCTTTTTGCTTCCCCTGGATGGATGGATGGATAGATAGATAGATAGATAGACAGACAGACAGACAGACTAGGCTTTTTTATTGTATATACTGGCATTATAGGATAGGTATAGGATAGATAGATAGTTAGAACACATAGCAGATAGAAGTTTATTGATATAGATACTTAATTAGGAATATATTGCATATAGTATAGGTTATTAGATGTAGGTTAGACATATTAGTAATTTTTCATATTATCATTGTACACTTGACACAAAGGGAGGAAGGAGTTCAACTTCTGCGAAGTCTGGGGCAGGTGTCTGCTGGCTCTTCTGCCACTGGTGGCAGCCCACAACGGAAACANCCCTAGGGGCAGGGACCATGTCTATTGTATTACTTTGTAAAGTGCCAGGTACACTGCTGGCGCTATATAAATGTTTGTTAATAATAATAATAATAACAATAGAATTACAACTCTTCCAGGCTTGATCTGAAGTCTATGGGTTTAAATCTATCCTCTTTAGGCTCCAGGTGAAGCCTCGATTTCTCTGGATTATCCAGGGATGCCTGCGCAACCCAGAGAAGTAGGGGGGGAGGACAGGGCAAAGTGGCTTTCATGGCTCCTTTCTGACCTAGACCCAGCCTCTGCAGCGGGTCTTGATTCCATGATGCTTCAAAGGCGTCCTGGGTATTTCAGAAAGAGGCAGCTAGTCCCTTTGCTACATCCCTTCCAGTGTGCTCCCCTCTCCCGTGCCTCACTCCAGGTTAAAGCCTTTGACTTCAGGTCAAAGGTGGCAACTCTACATAACAATTAACTTTCACAATGGGAAATTTGGATTGCTAAGGATATTGTGCTGTAGGAAACCATCTTCTTTGGTTCCACCACTCTGGTGGAGTGGTGGAACCCACAATCCCTTTCCCCTCATTTCCAGTAATTGTGCAGGAGATTCCTTGGAGTCTGAGGGAAATAAGTGCATGCTAGAGCCAGCTCCTTTTTGTGTTTCCCTCCCAGAATCTGTTTGTTGTTACCTCCTCATCTCATTAGAGTTTAGGTGGAGAATATTGTGCATAATTTTCAAGTTCTGTGGCCTATTTATTACAGTAAGAATTACCTGTTTCAATGTGTTCTAAGAGGGCATGGCATAAGGGAGTTTTGCTTGTCATTGTTGCTTGGTTTCTCAGGAATTTAACAGCTTTTAATCCTGCCTAGTGCTAATATGTATCTTACATACGTACGTAGTGGAAACCCTACCCATGTACACTGGGTGTACACCAGTGCATGTCCGATGAAGTGTTCACCAGGGGGGTGTTCACACAGCGGGGGGTGGGCGATGTGTGCGTATACCCACCTATGCCCTGGGATGGGTTGCTCTGTGCTGGGACATAGGTGGGTGGGTCATGAAGGTGTGGCTCCACCCATGCTGCCTTCAGACGGGTGCCCGAGCCCATAGGGGATGGGTGGACCCACGTGGGTGCGTCCCATCTAAAATGGCCTATTTCAATTGGAAACTCAGAGTGCTAAGGAGATACTGCTACCTAGTGCTATTATGTACCTTCCTGTTTAATTTGGAGCACTTTCTATTGTGGACTTTGTCCTCAAAACTCTTGAATAAAAATCGCAATCCTGTAAAGGTATGCTATACACCCATATCGTTCCCAGAGTACAATATTTGAAAGCAAATAGTTGAGCTACAGATTTCACATGAGAAAAAGCAATTGGCTATCTTATTTATATATGATAACTCTAGACTGCCTATGACTGCAGTCTTTAAGCTTCAAATATGTTTAAGATTTGCATAATGAACTCTGCTCTTGTTTTTCTGTAGAGATGAACTTTTCCCTCTCTTTAACACTCCACCCTTTTCAGGAGAGGGGGTTGTGATGTCCGGCATGTTTATTTCTTCCTCAACTTTGGTGTAGTACATGATTATTACTTTTTGTGTTAAAAGATGTCTGAAAATAGTTAAGGCAGGAGCCACTTTATTCTTTCAATAGGGCATGGAACAAAAATGCAAGGTATGGCTTTTTACCCCATAATGTCATAAGTCACTTAGCAAAGTAATATGTTTTGTGGTATAAGATTGCTAATAATTTCCCTCATTTCCACTTCTAGACTATACATGTTCAACTCTTAAACATTCAGTAACTTAACCATTCATAGGAAATGCATTTTTCTTTCCTTTCAAAACATCTACATTCTCTTTTTATGGCTTTTCTTATCACTAGTTATATGCAGTATGACTCATTGGTTGCCAGAATCCATAGCTTTGATGTTCAATGTTGTGTGATTTCCTGCGTTTTTGATCTTTTCAAAAGGGCAACAATTTCCAGTAGCAGTTGCCTGAATTTTTCAAGATTACTATGGTGGTTTTTATGTGGACTGTCCCCTGCCGTTTGGTGTTCGGGTGGGTGTGCAGGGGGGGGGGGGAGGAGAGCAGTCTGTGTAAACGGTCACCGGTAGGTGGGAGGATGGGTGTGCGTCCGTGTAAATGCCACGGGTGGTGGGTGTTTGTGCATGTACACTCTGACCGCACACCCACCAACATCCGCCACACACCAACCCACACCCATCTCCACCCATGGAGCCCTCCACCAGAACGGAGGATGTTCTGTGGGTGGAGATGGGTGTCGGTAGGTGTAGGTGTGTGTGTGTCCGTGTAAGCGGGCACACCCCCCACCCACACTCGCTGTGCTGACACCCCCACCCCCATGTAAGAAAGGCCTATACTGGAGGATTTCCCATATCTGGAAAACTCAAGAGACATTATTTTGTTGGGATTAAAGAGCTGTCGAAATGTGGGAGGGTCATAAATCATGTCTTCAATAAAGCAGAGTCTGAATGTGTGAAGTTATATGGTGTGTGGATGTAACTTTGAGCGGTTTGTGAAGTAAAGATAATCCTAGAAACTCTTCAAAGGTGTTTTTTCAATTTGTGGTGATACCAGTCTAGCCTTTCTATGAAGACTACTACTGGCAATCAGATACTTTAAGCATGAGGATTACTACATTTTCTTAAATTCATACCCTGGCAGAATCATTTAAAGCTGAGAAGATAGCCTGAAGAAATGTATTATTCTGACTTGGGAAAACAGAAAAAGGACTATAGCCCTAGGATGAAACACCATTTGAATGTGGTATGGAAAAATTAAAGCAATATTATTCTCCCTGTTGTAATTTGAGAATTCCAAATTACATTCAAGGAATATATTTATTTATTTTTAAAAAAAAATTGGTTTGTTATGCAGTGGATTAGTGTATTGACATCTATCAAACTTATTTTAATATCTCTAACTTGTCATTCCGTTATTCCATGCTATGATTCAAAATTGGATTCTACTACCCCTTATTTTTGTGAAAGTTTTACTCAATAGAGAGGCAAATGCT
Source organism: Sphenodon punctatus (assembly GCA_003113815.1). Taxonomy (NCBI): domain Eukaryota; kingdom Metazoa; phylum Chordata; class Lepidosauria; order Sphenodontia; family Sphenodontidae; genus Sphenodon; species Sphenodon punctatus. The sequence goes on along the minus strand of QEPC01004593.1, from coordinate 5,317,377 downwards.
CTGACTGGTCACCAGATCAAACCCTCAAGAACTTGGGAGACATTTGGATCCAGATTTGAACTCTGTAAGTTGCATATCCATGATATGCATGCATCTGTGTTCGTTCCAAAGCTTAAAATTATTACTGCTTCAGGGAATTACTCATCCTATTCCTTATGTAATGTGTTTTAAGCTTTGGTCAGAGTGAACTATATACAGAACACACACACACACCCGCCGCCATTATTATTTTTCAAGGGTTCAAATTAGTCCTATTATCATCGACTTCTGGGACCCTATCTTGCCAAAAGCATTGGTTCTTCCTACTTTTTTCCAAGTAGATGCCCTCCTTCCCCTAAGCAAAGGGAAGTAGGGTGCTGAACTGAAGTTAAGTCAATATCAATAAATTTATTGTGTGACCTTCAGTCATTGCAAATTATAATCCTCATAAAAATACATACAATAAACACAAAGTACATCAGTACAAAACTTCTATTACAAAGCACCTACAGTCTCCCCACAGCCCCCCAACAGAGTCTGTTAACTACTCACAACTCCAAGGGAATGTTTTCAGAAACCGAACTCTCAATTGTACAGCACTCAACAAAAATCTCGCTACATCACAGATGGTATCTAAATTATTACTATTTAACAACAGGGCTATTAGTACCTGATCATCTCTCCCTGGAAACCTCACCAAGATAGGAGCAAGAAATTCCTGCCGAGGACCATCACACAGATGGCAATATAAATTATATGCCCTATGGTCTCCGTACCTATGTTATCGAATGGGCATAATCGATCTGAGTAAGGAATCCCCAGAATCCTACCTTCAAGGACTCTGGAGGGAAAGGCATTGAAACGGGCACTAGCCAAAAGCTGCTTGGCTCTACCAGAAATGGGGGCAGTTAGATAAAAGGCAACCTGGCCCATATCGGGGACATAGGTCAAATACTCTCGAATGTGAGGAGAGCCCCGAACTCCTGCAAGTTCAATCTGGCGACCTATATCCCTTACCCGTGTCAGGACTGCACTCCTACGTGTAATCCGAGGACATACCCATCTCATCCAGCTGGGCAACAACCTTCAAGGACCAACAATCCCGAAAGGAATCCTTGAGCATAGCCTTTAATAGAATGGAGCCCTGCCCTGCTTGTAATTTAAGCCAGAAGTTAAATCTTATGCCACCTCTCTAGTTCAGGGGTGAATGCAAATGCAGCCTCTGGCTAGTTTTTATTTGGCCCATTTCTTAGATCTGTCACCCTGGATCCACTTCCTACTCCCAAGCACTGAAATACTGAGCTCCGGGTAAGGGAAATACTGAGCTCCGGGTAAGGGAGCAGAAATGAGGGCATGCACACAGGGATAAGGGAGAGATCTATGGCACTGATTCATAATCTGGACCCTCCTCTTCCTGAGCGTACACTTACCCACATTTTCTATGTGGCCCTTGGAGCTTGTACTAATTTAAAGACGCTGCTACCATGAATGACCACCCAGTAACCAGTAACCCGACCGTTCATCTGAAGGTGGAGCGGGTGGATGCACACTCCATAAGCCACACAGCACCCACTCGTGGCCACTCACAGGGCATTGCTGAAAAATCTGGAGTGTGCGGGGCAGGGCGAATTAAAAAGGTTTGTGGCGATGTGTGCCCACACATCCCCAGCCTGCATAAACTGGGGTGGCCACCCATACCAGCAAACAGTTCCCCACTCAGAGGCACTGTGGGCAAGGGGCATGGCTTTTGCTAGTCACAGGAACTAGCCATGAGTGCTGGGGAGCATGTTTCTCTGGTGCTCAGGCCCGGGACATGTCAATTTCAAAGGCCAGCCCAGCACACGCCTCTCCCCCACGGTTTGTGGCAGGGGGAGTGCAAGGCGGCTGCCACAGTAGCCCCTCTGGGAGACACCTGTTAGGTTCCCTCCCCTCATTCCCCCTTGAGCGGCTGCTCTGCAGCTGTGCCATGCAGCAGCCACCTCCCCCAGGCTTGCTCATTTAAAAACACTGGGAGAGAAGGTTCCCCACCCCTGTTCTGATTAACAGTTGAATGTGTTTGGGGCTGGTGGAAGACTTGATGTCAGAAGTAACTAGTGCTGAAACTTGGTATTTGAAATTACTCTGTTTTTACTATGTCGGTATTCGACTCAGTTTTACTGAGGAATCAGCCCTCCTGTGGGATAAACTGGAGACGACAACAATAGATCAGAGCTTGTTGTATTTGCTACAAACTATACATTGTAATACCTCCTTGGAGATTAAATATAATAAAGAAGGCCATCTTACTGAACGTATTTCTACTACCATGGACGTTCGTCAAGGTTGCATATTGGCCCCGTTTCTATTTAATTTCTTTATTAATTTCTTGAATGATATAGCCCATCAAAGGGATTTATCTGTGATTTTTGCGACACCATCATTAGGCTCTTTTTCTGCCTTGGTCCCTTTACAAGGGAAAATGGCTGCCCACTGGTGATACCAGCTCAATCTGGTCAAGGCTAGATTTTTCTCTTGGCAAGAGTTAATGCTCTTCCTACAGTGGTTTTGGAGGGGCATTGATAGCCCATACCGTATGGTCAGTGTCTGTGTCCTTCGATCAGATCGAAGTGGAATCAGTAGGCCATCTTCTTTTTGAGTGTCAACTCTATCAGGCTTTAAGATCGCAATACCTAATGTCTTTTATGGCTGATATCCAGGGAGGACAATTTCAGAGCTTCTTGTTGTGTTTTTGATGGATTCATGTTCAGAGATTACATACGCGGTGACCAAATTTTTGAGGCAGGCTTTTTGAAGGAGGGATCTTATAAATCCCTCTAGATAAATGTTGCGTTATATATTTGGCAAGAGTTGTTCCATCTTACTCTGGTTAATTGCCTTTTAGCTAGGTCTCAACTGAGAGTTGAACTTTGATACCCATGTATTAGTGTGGTTTGATTACTTTACCTATATATTATGATATACTTATAATTTTGTATGATGTTTATTTTATTCTTTTGGCAATGTCCTGTTTGTCACGCTACAAATGGATTTGATTTGATTTGCCTAGTACTCGGGTAAATCCTCAGATGGGTAACATACAGGGTTTTTCCTGGCCTGATATAAGGGAACTCAGTACTTGGAAAGTACTCAGTGCTTGACTTTATTTTTCTAACTATTTTACCAAGTGCCAAGGACCAGCCAAACACTCAGACCTGATCCTCGGAAATACTTGAAAAATTCTTTTTTACTATTCGTTGCAGCCCTAGAAGTAACCTCTTGAAATAGCAAGCCAGACAGTCAAAAGTGGGTGACCATGGCAAAAAAGAACACTATAGTGCGCAGTAATGCTGTCCCAGTGCTCCATTTGTGTGTGCCTATTTAAAGGAGATCCCTTCCACTACCTGCAGTTGAGGTTAACGGAGGGGTGCAACTTCATTTCCAGCAGCCCCCTCTCCACTCGTGCCATTTTTACAGTCGGGGAGCTGCAGCTACAATAGATGACTTAGCCAAGGCCATTCAGTGCGATCAGCATTTCAACTCGGGACTCCCAATTCTAGCCCCAAAGCCCAATCCCCGCTCACTTCTAAGGCCTGTTGAATTGAATGTATAATACTGTTTGCGACAGTTCTGCAGAAATGATTGAATTCAGTTTTAACCAAAAGATGAAACGTCTCTGGAAGCATCTTCAGCACTAGGCGAACTTTGGGGAGGCGTTGGCCCCATCGATCCATCTAGGCCTGTCTCGGTTGGGAGTGGAGTGGGGCCGCGCGGGTTAGTGCACAGTTCTGGGGAGATGGACTCGGCTCCTCTGCCTGCTGCGGCCGAGCCAAGGCTTCTCGGGAGCAGGTGCCGCGAGCGAACACCCGCCGCCGCCGCCGCTGCCCTTCGCGGCTGGCGGGGAACTCAAGTACGGGCGCCTTGGAGGCAGCACTTTTCTTTCCGCATCTCCCGAGCGCAGGGACCCGGGGGCAGCCCTGGCTGGCCCCACCTCTGGGTGGCCCTGAGCCTGTGCGCGCCTGTCCCGGCTCCCGTGGGTGGGTGCCTGGCGGTGCAGTAGGGGAAGCGGCGCGGGCTCCTCCCTCACTCTGCTCGGAGCGGACTGAGGCCTGGCTGTTGCAGCTTCCCCGCCACCGCAGTAACCTGAGCCCGGACAGAGACCCGCTGCCGCCACGCGCCTGCTTCTCCATGGAGGATTATCACAAGCCCGACCAGCAGACCCTGCAGGCCTTGAAGGACACGGCCAACCGGCTCCGCATCAGCTCCATCAAGGCCACCACCGCGGCAGGCTCGGGGTGAGTGAGTCAGGGGCTGCGCTTGCCCCCCGCCCGCCTCTCTGGGAGATGCCTCTAGACTGCCCTTTCCACAACCTCTCACCCTCACTACCGGCCTCTGGGCTGGGAAGATACCCCTTACTCAGTTTCCCCGCTGAGAAGATACAGTTATAGCTTCAGTGCAGAAAAGGTCCATATCTCAGGGGATTTACTGTAATAAGATTTCTTGATCTGCCATTGATAGAAACTGTTTTTAAAGTCTGGATTGTTAAACGGAGGTTTATTATAGGCAGGATGTGTTTTTATAGCGAGATTTGACTAGTATTTGAATGTGTTCTCTCTCTCTCTCTTTCCTTGGCCCCTTTAGCAGATTGCCCCATACTTGCCCCTGTAATATGAAATAAATCCCTTGCCCTGGTGCAGAACTCTGCCCAAGCTCTCTTCCTCTGTGTGTCAGTCATTTCCTGCTTGTGTAAGTCATTCCTTGCCCTTTTACCAATGTAACCAGGTTGGCATCTGCCCACTTTTCTTCCCCCTCCCCCCCATTCTTCATGGCATCTGGCCACTGAAATCCAGTGAAGTCTTTGCAGTAAGAAAATATATCCATGCACACTACCCTTTAGCCTCTACATTTGAGTCTAAGAGGGGTGTCTCTGTGGTAAGGGTTGATTTCCAGGAGGTGACTGTGAGCAGCCAGTGAGAGAGGCACTTGCAAAAAAGCATATGAGAGCAGCATGCTGCTTTCCTGTGACCAAACAGAAAGTGGTGGGCAAAACGGAATGAATTCTCACCATTTGGAGGTTTGAATTTCAGAAGTGCTAAGAGCCAAACTCCTGCAGTTTCCTTGTAAGTTTGCAAATGTGGAAGTTAGCCCATTTAATTTCACTGTGTTTAAAAACATAAGCTAAATGGAAAAGAATAAAAACCCCACCTGTTATCGGCAAACTCCCAATGTACTGTAACCAAGCCAAGAATGTGTACCTGAGTTCTCACATCCTCATGAATGTTGCATCCCTTGTCTCTCCCTTTGTTCCCCCTTCCCTGTCTCCCCTCCCCCTGTCTTTAGATTGTAAGCTCTCGGGCAGGGACCTTGTCTATCTTATTCTCTGTAAAGCGCCAGGTACATTGCTGGCGCTATATAAAAGTTTATAATAATAATAATAATATAATATCACTATAGAAGAAGTTACATGTCAACACTTGGCATGAACAAACCTTATGTTGACATGATCTGTCTGCTTTTTTTGAAAACAAAAACAAAAACCATTTCAAGTTAACAAAGATTTTCTTTGGGTGACGCATGTAGTATTAATTTAAGAACTTGCACAGAAACAGTTTAAACATGCATTAAGAGACCGTGCAGCAATTTTGATTCTCATGAATTAGGACGCTTGCCTCACTTTCTATGAAGGAATTAGGAGTACGCTTCTGTAAATGATTATGGATTCATGGTTTGTATGTCTGAAATGTTAGTGTTGGGTTTTGCAGAATGGAATATAACTTTATCAGGGCAAATGGGCCTTTTGGAGAGGAGTGCATAGGAGCATGTGCGTCTGCTGGACCTGGCTGCAGGGGTGTTGACTCACTGTGGTCCCTGCTGTGGCAAGTATCTCCCAGCTCCTGTGAGCCCCAATTAGCAGTTGGCAAAGGTGACCCAGGCCTTTTATTGCCTTTTATTCCTGTGGGTGTTGGCCGAAAACCTTTCAAATTATGACCCTTCAAGAGCTGACTGCTTTAGGGAGCATCAGTGTAAATAACTCCATATGGGATCTAAACCTTCCTTTGCTCTATAATGTGCTGTGTGTAGAAATTCTTACAAAGGGCAAGTGTGTATAGTGTAAGATTTTGTGCAATGGGTGGAAGTGAATTATATTTATACAGTCATGGACTCAGCTTTGAACTTGTAGAATGGGACAGGATTCCGGTTCAGAAAGCATGCACTTAATGTTTTGACAGTTTTAATTATGGCCCTTCAGGGAAACTCTGATGTTAACAAATTGTATAGCATCACTGTGCTAGTAAATATTATGACTGGAAAGAAAGACCAGGAATTCCAAGTTGATGCAGAACTAAACAGCAAAGAATTTATGCCTAAGGCCAAACAATTTCTTTTTCATTTTGTGCCCGTCAGTTGGAACTAATTCTCTGCAGAATTTCAAGTTAGCCCAAGTGGGATTAGCTACAAAATGCCTGTAGTCTCAAATGGGTGGTTTATTTGGGCCTCTGGACAGGATTTACTTTAGGCTGTGATGTCTGCAGATTTCAGGGTTATCCTAGCTTTGATCATATTCTTCCTATAGAAAAAATACTATCCATATTTATTTATAGAAAATTAAAGCCAGAGTTTTCAGACTGAACAATACATGCCAGTGTTTCAGCGTAAAGCCCTGACTTCTGGATTCCACTTTTTTGTGGTTTACATGTTTTTTGGGGGGAGGACTCCCTTGAAATGTAGCTGCAAAAGATGGTAGCTTTCTAAAAATATATTATAAAATTCCATTGGAGACTGAGGCTTTAATGGAGACCGTTTTCTGCAAAGTATTTTCAAAATATATCCATATATAAAATATACTGTCAATGTAATGTACTATAATTACAATTTCAATCTGACCTTAGTGATTAGAAAAATGTCCTTCTATTTTCAGACACTAATTTTCTGGTAACTTCTGTTGTAAAATGATTTGGGATTCCACAAATTATCCCTAAGTAGTAACAGATCAAGATGCAGTAATTAATTGTGTGCAATTTGATGTGGGTGTAGCAAACACTGAGGGGTGTGTGTGTGTAATTACCGATCACTGGAATGCCTCCCCTTGTCTCCCCCACTCCCTCACCCTCCATCTCTCCTCTCCTTCTCCCACTGCTGCTGTCTCCCCTGATTCTCCCTCTCCCTCCACCAACACACTTTCTCCAACCTCCCCACCCCTTATTCTCCCCCTTGCCTATTCCCCCTCCTCCCCTTCACCCCCCCTTAACCATTCCGTGCAAGCCCCTTCCTCCCCTCCACCCACCCTTACACAGTCCCTGTAAGCCCTGTCGCTCCATATCCCCCAACCTCATCCACATTCCCTGCCTTCCCCCGATCAACTCCCCTTCTCCTGCTCCCTCTGGAACTGCCGCTCTTCCGTTAACAAAGCCTCCTTCATTCACGACCTCTTCCTCTCTCACCACTTTCATCTCCTTGCACTTACTGAAACCTGGATCTCTCCCTCTGACTCTGTCATCCCCGCCACCCTCTCCTCTGGAGGCCTTTCGTTCTCTCACCAGTTCTGCCCTGAAGGCCGGGGTGGTGGCATGGGCCTTCTTGCCAACCCCTGTCGATTCCAGCCTCTTTCCCCTCCCTCTCCTTCTCTTCCTTTGAGGCTCACTCTGTGCGTCTCTACTCCCCGCTTCACCTTTGTGTCGCTGTCATCTATTGCCCCCCCTGGCCCCCTTTCCTCTTTTCTCCTGGACTTTGAATCCTGGCTTACCTTCTTCCTCTCCAATGATACCCCTGCTCTCATTCTTGGTGACTTGAACATCTATGTTGACGCACCTTCCCAAACCCTCTATCTCCTGCTTTCTCTCCCTAACCTCCTCCTTTGATCTCCGCCTCTGCACTGATTCCCCCACCCACACCGACGGCCACTCTCTCAACCTCATCCTCTCCAGAGTCTGTCCGGTTGCTGACCTCTCCTTTGACCTTTGTCCCTTTGACCTCGCTTCCTTCAACCTCTCCCACCAACCCCCATCTTCTTCCCCAGCTCCACGCCCCTTCTGTGATTTGCAGGCTATTAACCCTTTAGATTTTGCTTCCTCCCTCTCCCCCCTCCTGTCTTCTCCTCCTCTTCCCCTGACACTGCCATCTCCTCTCTTAATGCCTCTCTCACCACGATCCTCGACTCTCTTGCCCCCTCTCCTCCCGCACCGTTCGACCCCAAAACCCCCGTCCTTGGCTCACCCCTACTACCTGCTACTTCTGCTCCTGCACCCGGACTGCTGAATGCCTCTGACACAAATCCCGCTCCCACCTTGACTTCCTCCACTATAAATTTTCCTCCTCTTCCACTATCTCCCTGGCGAGGCAACACTACTATGCCTCCCGGGTTGAATCCTACTCTCGTGGCCCTCTCCTCCTCTCCTCCACCTTTGACTCCCTTCTCAAGCCCCCCTGCCCCCCTCCACCGTCTTCCCTTTCTGCTCAGGATCTTGCGTCATTCTTCACCTCAAAGATTGACCAGATCCGCCAGGACATTGCTTCCCACCCATCTCCTCTCCCCGCTCCTTCACCACCTCTCCCCCTCCCCCTCTCTTCTCTCCTCCTTCCCTCCTGTCTCCCTTAAGGAAATCTCCTCTTTGCTTTCTTCCTCCAACCCCTCCACCTGCCCTATTGACCCAATCCCCTCCCGCCTCCTGTACTCCATTGCTCCCACTGTTGCCCCCCCCCTTTTACATGTCATTAATCTCTCCCTTTCTTACTGGCTCCTTCGCCTCCGCCTTCAAGCATGTCACTGTCGCTCCCATCCTCAAAAGGTCCACCCTCAACCCCTCTAGTTACTGGCCAGTCTCCCTCCTACCCTTCGCCTCTAAGCTTCTGGAACGTATTGTCTACTCCTGATGCTTGGATCTCCTCTCTGCCAACTCCTCCCTGGACCCTCTCCAATCTGGCTTCTGCCCCCTTCACTCCACTGAAGCTGCCCTTGCCAAGATCACCAATGATCTACTTGTCACTAAATCTAAGCGCCTTTACTCTATTCTTGTCCTCCTTGACCTCTCTGCTGCCTTTGACACTGTAGACCATTCACTCCTACTGGACTCTCTTCGCTCCCTCGGCTTCTGCGGCTCTGTCCTTGACTGGTTCTCCTCCTACCTCTCTGACCGCTCCTTTAATGTGTCTCTTCCCAATTCCAACTCCTCCTCCCTCCCCCTCTCAGTTGGGATTCCCCAAAGCTCTGTCCTGGGCCCTCTCCTCTTCTCTATCTACACCCTGTCCCTTGGCAAACTCATTGCCTCCCACGGCTTCCAATATCACCTCTATGCTGACAACACTGAACTCTATCTCTCCATCCCCTCTCTCTTCCCTTCTGTCCAAGCTCGTCTCATCAACTGTCTCTCTGAGATCTCCGGCTGGATGTCCCAACGTCAAGCTCATGCTCAACATGGCTAAGACTGAACTCCTTATCTTTCCTCCCTACCCTTCCTCTCCCTCTGCCCTATCCATCATTATTGATGGGGTCACCATCTGTCCTGTCCCCCAAGCCCGTAGCCTGGGCTTCGTCTTCAATTCTCACCTTTCCTTTAAACCTTACATCGACTCTGTTGCCAAGACCTGTTGCTTCGCCCTCCATAATGTTGCTCGGATTCGCCCCTTTTTCTCTGTCTCCTCAGCCCAAACCCTTGTTTACGCCATGGTCATCTCTCGCCTTGACTACTGCAACCTTCTCCTTGCTGGCCTCCCCCGCTCTCACCTGTCCCCCCTTATCTCCATCCAAAACTCTGCTGCTAGGGTCATCCACTCAGCCCGTCGCTTCAACCGCGTGTAGCCTCTCCTCTCCTCGCTTCACTGGCTCCCCCTTCCCAAACGGATCCTTCATAAACTCCTGGTATTCACTTACAAAACCCTTCACAACCTGGCTCCCCTTTACCTCTCAGGCCTAATCTCCTTACACACTCCTGCACGTACTCTCCGCTCCTTCTCTGTCCCCTCCCTTGCTATCCCTTGTCTCCCCTGCTCCCCTAACCGCCTTTGTCCCTTTTCCCTTGCTGCCCCCATGCCTGGAACTCCCTCCCTGCCCACATCCGCCTTGCCCCCTCCCTCTGCACCTTCAAATCCCTCCTCAAAACCCACCTCTTCCTCGCCGCCTTTCCTGACGCCTGTTAGAACTTTCCCCGCAATATTTACTGTCTGCCCTCCCCACAGGCTCCTGGTAACTGCAACCAAGCCAAGCACGTGCACCTGTGACTTTGCATCCGCTTGAATGTTATTTATCCCTTGTCTCTCCCTATGTCCCCTCTCCTTGTCTCCCCCCTCCATGTCTATTAGATTGTAAGCCGTAGCAGGGACCGTGTCTATCTTGTTGTTCTGTAAAGTGTGAGGTACGCTGCTGGTGCTATACAAATGCTTATAATAATAATAATATAATATAGATATATAAATTATAATTCAAATATCGATCGATAGATATTTGAAATATAGAGAGATTTCAAAAAAAATCTCTCTATATAATACACATACCTCAGTGTTTGCTACACCTACATCAAATTGCACACAAATAATTACTGAATCTTGATCTGTTACTACTTAGGGATAGTTTGAGGAATCCCAAATCCTTTTACAACAGACATTACCAGAAAATTAGTGACTGAAGGTGGAAAGTAGAGGGAATATTATAACTGGTGGAAATTTTCCTAATTGTTGAGGTCAGATTGAAATTGGAAATTATAGTACATTATGTTGACAGTGCAGGTCCATTTTGTAGAACTCTAAATACAAGTTAGGAGTCAGATGACCATATTAGCTCTTCCTGTAAGATGTCAAGCGAGGGAGCAGGATACTCAGCCACTTTCATGAGTCTAATCAAGGGTGGATTTATGTGGAAAATGCTCACCAACTCCAGTTACTAAAACTGTGCTGGACTCACTAATGTACTTGTCTTGGTTCTTAAGTTTCTGTTCAATGTTTCATGTTGGCCATCACAAGAGACATCACTTCTCTCTATACTTGACACAAATTTGGAACACCTTGCTACTTTTTTTAAAATTGGTAAAACTTCTGTTGGCTTCAGGTAGGACAGGATTGACTCCCCACACTGCTCTAAAATAATGTGTGCTTATAATTCAGACCAGTACAAACTGATAGCTTAAATCTTTTAGACAGGGACACTGGTAAATCCTTTGATAGCTCTGAACAGGAATATTTGGGATCTGACTGGATGGTGGGAGAGGAGAACCTTGAAGCCCTCCACCTTGCTGGGCATATAGTAAAGCCATGCAAGGAGCCATAGCAAAGGAAAGGCCTTTCAGGTCCTCTCTAGTGTTGTGGTTGGCAGTGCACATGTTCCACCTATGTCCAAAACACACACACATCCGGCCAGTCATGGCTCCAGCTGGGACATGCAGGTTATGGGCTGCTCTAACAGGGACACTGTCATCTGCTTTACTGTGGCCATGACCCACGCACAGCAAGGCAGGCAGCTCTGGGGAAGTTGGTTAGTCTGGGTCTAGTGCTGCCACAGCTCTTACAAACATATAATATGTAATATATATAACACACACACAACTCAGTGTTTGCTACACCCACATCAAATTGCACACAATTACTGTATCTTGATCTGTTACTACTTAGGGATAGTTTGAGGAATCCCAAATCATTTTACAACAGAAGTTACCAGAAAATTAGTGACTGAGTGGAAAGTAGAGGGAATATTATTACTGACAGACGTTTTCCTAATCTTTGAGGTCAGATTGCTGGATGGTGGCTACAATATATTAGTAGCAGAAAAGGGCTTCATGATATTTCAAGAAGATTATGATGAGGGGACGAAACTCAGATAGCCTTGCTTTAAAGTTTGGCTCACAGAGATGGGTATAGCATAAGAGTATGAATAGGAAAGACTAGTCTTTAGTAATTTAACTACAAATTGTGTTTGAATAGAGAGAGATTGCAGATTAAACACTAGGAGTCGTGAGTTGCATTAATTCTTTTAAGGAAGTTAATACTTGATAAAATTGAGGAAATTCTTGAAACACAAGTGCAGAGTGATAGAAAATGATAAATAACTTTGAAGGAAGTTTGCTAGCTGCAGTCATGATGCAAGAAATGTAGTCACCATTTTACAACATCAGTTCAGATCCTGTAGTCTTTACTCAAGTGAAGATCTCATTGAAGTCAGTGGGAGTTTTCCTGAACAAAGACTTATGGTCATAGTTGAGGGGAAATGCTAATCCCCTCCCCCTCCCCCCCCCCCCCCCCACGCTATTATGTTAGATATAATGGTATTTCTAAGTGCAAAATTCAAGTTACAGGTTGAAAAGGGCTTTTGGAAGCTTGTAGGCTTGAGATATTGTCATCAAAATACAATATATAAAATCAGTATTTTAGGTTAACAAAAATGTAAACTTTCAGAATTATTGTAGACACAACCGTTTATTCAGCCATGGAGTGTTGATATAGTCCATTGGGATTTGATGCCTTCTTTCTTAATGTTCTCTCACTAGTGATGGTAGTTGTATTGTAACTCTTGCAAATGCATTCTGTCAGCTTTTTAAAAACTGAGCCCAGCTAGTATGTTAGGACAACTATGTGATTAGAAAATTTTCTCTTTCATATTTTCTATACATGTGACCAGTGGTACCTTTCCCCCAGGTAGTATATTTTGCTTATTTGGCTGTACAAGCTGAGTGGGCTTTTTTGGCATTGCAGTTTATTGGTTTTGCATGGGTAGAAACATGTTTCTGTACTAGTGTGCAAACAGTTTGGTGGCCAGAGCTGATAGAATTGAGATCATTAGGAGATAAGTTGAAGAATGGACACATGCAGTTTTTCAAAGAATAACTTCCTCCTTGTATGACTCAGGGAAGTTCTTAAAGTGCAAGGATTTCAGAAGTAGTTAAATATCAGTTTGAGTGCATGCAGGTTTCATTGAATTAGACTTGTTGATTTCTTAGGCCCTTTTTAAACAGACCATGGCAGAAGGGGCAGTCTGGGGGTGTGTCACTGTGGGGGTAGGCACACACCGATCTCCCCCCGCATCCCTACGCACAGAGCAACCTGCATGTCACCCATTGCTCCTCTCATGGGGGAGGGGATGTGTGGGTCGTGGGAGCGTGCACCCAAGCACTCCCACATTTACAAGGGATGCTTCCCCCGTGGACAATGGGTGTCCATGTGGGGTAGCATCTCGTGTAAAAAGGGCTTTAGTATATGGTTCAATTTAATTATTGCTGGTGTGGGCTTTCATATGTAGCATTTGAGAATGAATTTGTATGGGAACAATTTAAATGCATGTTGAAAATCCAACATGAAGAATGGAGTTTTGTTAAGACTCTAATTTAATTGATATAAACGCTAAAGCGCTGTGGTCTATCAGTAAAATCCAAATGGCAATGAAGTGTACAAGCCATATTGTCCTCTAAGTTCTGTAGTTCATGGCCGCTATGAATGAAACCTAAAATTTTGTGGGGGGAAAAGTGATAGTGAAGATGATATTTGCCACATTTTTCTCTTAACAATATATTTTTTTCCTCCCAGAGACTTAGATATAAGTAAAGCATCGGGGTTTTAAGGTAACTTTAGCTTAGGTGTTGCCTCTGTGTTAATGGCATAATAAAAGGCTACAGCAATATACACAGTCACACTGAATATATGTATGTATAGGTATATATATGTATATTCAGTGTGACGCTGTATAGATGTGTGTATTATGTTTTACATGTTTATTGATCAAGTCAAGTGCAATCCAGTTGAAACTGAGCATGGCCCCACAACACAGCTCGGGACCGTTACAGAACAAGTGGTTACAACTTACAAGAACACACTGAATATTATTAAACACATCTGTCTCTAAGAATTACTTCTGGTACCTGATGCAAAATCTAATTTTGGGTTAGAAAAGCACTTCTTTACTATTTAATGAGTGTGTTATTTTTCTTTTCAAAGTTTCTGTTAATTCCATTTTATATATAATATCTTCTGTTTCTAAACGCTCCCCATTTTAGGTTGTTTAAAACTTTTTCCCCAAGACCAGGAGTTCATAGAAATATGGTTAAGTATATAAGTAATAATATTAAAGGAATGAAAGGCTTAAACAAGCATGTAAGATTTAGTGATTAACTCAACATGAATAAATATTTACTAATGTATTTGAACCATGGTTTAAGCCTAATATTTTTTTTATTCTCTGTGTGATAATGTATGAATGGATGGATGCTAACCTTTACTCCATCCACATTTTGTTGGAGTATTGCATGTGTCTAACTTCAAATTAAAAAGAGAGCATATTTACAAAAGGCAAAAAAACTGTGTTATCCTAAAGGACTTGTACTGAAATTGAAGTTCCAGCTTAAATATCTTGCAAGTCTTAACATGCATGGAAAATGGAGAAATGAAAATAAGTGTGTTGTGTGACATATATTCAACTAAACTGCCTTTTTTGTTTTTTACAAATAGGGCTTCAGGTTTTAATAAAATATTTTACTAAAAATTTCTACAGGGAAAAAACCCTTCTCTGTTCTAATTTGGAGACTAGTCTTATCCCAGGCCAGTAATGATGCCTACTAGGACCATTCCTTTAGCACTGCTCTTTCTAGTTTTGCAAGGAACAGCACAGTATTGTGGCTATTGACTGTTGAGCTCCTATGCCATAGTCAAAATTGCCAGGAAATACAGCTTTGAGGGATCTATTAATGATACCAAAATGCTTTCTAAATATTTTGGTAAATAATTGGGAAAAGCCAGAGGCCCTATTTACAGATGACTAAATTATACCCTGTTTGCTATGTTGTATTTGCACTGTGTATTTATAATGCATGTCTTTAGAGACAAGTCAACAGCAAAGTATAAAGTTTCCTCCATGTTTGTTTGTCTGGACAACAGTACCGTTGGTTAACTGCAAAATGGATAGTTACTTCAAATGATAATTATTTAAGTTAGTGAAGTAAAGTCACATAATTAGGCAACCAATTTCTTGTAGTTTAAACAAAAAAACCAATAATTTTAAAAATTGTGCTTGAACAGCCCAATAGTTTGACATTTGAGGCTAGAAGAGAGCCTGTTCGTAATTTAGTCACTTATAACAATACCGTATGGCATAGTTACAAAATTGACCAACATACTTTTCGTGCAATTACATAGCATATTTACAACTGAAGTATTCATTTCTGTTCTGAAATTACTCCCACTTGAAATCTTACTGACCTACAGAATGTGTACAGTTTTGATATACGTCATTTTGCTTGGTACTTCAGATTCAAGAAAAAGTTGTCAAGGTAGAAAAATTTGCCCCTTCTGTTAGTCCAAATGTGCACTTTTCAGCAGCAAAACTGAGCATGTTTTTAAAATTCTATATAAACAAACTTATTCTCCTCCCATTTTTCACCCTTGTTTTATTGACATGAAAATGTACTTTCTAGTAAGACATTTTCTCAAAATTCCTTTAGTTTAGA
Organism: Sphenodon punctatus; assembly: GCA_003113815.1. Taxonomy (NCBI): domain Eukaryota; kingdom Metazoa; phylum Chordata; class Lepidosauria; order Sphenodontia; family Sphenodontidae; genus Sphenodon; species Sphenodon punctatus. The sequence continues at coordinate 5,302,006 of QEPC01004593.1, read as the reverse complement.
AGGGCTTATAGAAAGGCACTCGCAGGATTTATGCTGTGTTGCACTTTTTGTCCCAGAACTCTTGGCAAAACTAAAACCCCAAGTTCCCCAGAGTGAATTCACTTCTATGTTAAAAGACCTAGGTATGACACTGTGCTTAAAATGAGGATTAAGTGGTGCTCATGCTGCCTTCACTGGGATGAATTTCACCCAAGTGATAGAGGGATGAATGGAAAGTAATTCAAACACACTCTGCATATTCTCAGTTGCACTTCTATTCAGAATTGCGACACTGATGAGGTTCCCTGGTATCAAGAAGAGCAGTGTCCAAATAGATAAGAGACTCTTCTGTCACTAGATATTGCATTTTAATATCCACTTTGGACAAGATTACATGACATCCTGTGCTCTCAGCTTAGCACACCTAATTGGCATTTGATAACAGGAAAGGGTACAGGGTATCAAAACCCCTTCTAATTGCATACTTTATTGTTGAAGATTAGAAGACTGGCAAATTGGTATTTTAATGATACAAATGTGAACTGACAATAGGCAGTAGTGCTAATGCTTTATCTGTTTTGACTTGTAGCCACCCTACATCATGTTGCAGTGCTGCAGAGATTATGTCTGTGCTCTTTTTCCATACCATGAGGTACAAAGCACAAGACCCCAGGAATCCCAACAATGACCGATTTGTACTTTCTAAGGTAAGAACCAAAATTTGCTGTGCAATGCTCTCCTAATCTGATTGGATTACGTGGCTGGTTTATACTTAATTAGCCTGCTTTCTTCTCATTCCTTATTACTTTTACTAGTAATGACAAATTACTAGTGAAGTCTTTTCAGAAAAGATTTAATACTATAGTGTACAATAATAGGGAAATGTCAGCTAAAAGTTTTCTGGATATGAGATTTTTATTATTATTAATGTATTCTAGAAGCGTGAATGTGCCTCTGTTAGGTAAGGCAAAAAGGCATTTCCATTCAATCCCCGCCTATCTTTAACATTGGAGTTTTGAGTCACTTCACTTCTGGGGTTTTGACTAAAATCTTTGGCAGGCAAATTATTCTTTAGTTCAGGATCTTCACAAAAAGTAAATGTTATAGACAGTTAAAGTTCTGGGTGAAGGAATTGCTGATAGTTTTGTGTAGAGAATGATGCTTTTAATAAAAAGTTCTTGTAGAAAAAATGACACATTAAAGAGAGTAGAAGAAATCGTTGTGCGTGCCTATTGTAGCTCTCCTAGCGTATATACAATGTTGTATGAATGGGTGATTTCAGACGATACGGGGCCCTTTGGCTCTGTACCGGAACCACCGGCTTCGTTCCCTGCCGGGGTCACCCCGTAACGGCACAACAGACGTGCCGGGGGGATCCCGGCAGGGAAAGTGGGAGGGGCCGGGGCCACGCAACGTGCGGCCGCACGGCCCCGCCCCCTCCACGCACCCCGCCGCCCGCCCTCCGAGGAGACGGGCGGGCGGCGGGGCCAATGCGGCCGCCGCGGCCGGCCGAATGTGCCACGGCCCGGGATCCCACCGGGGATCCCGGGCTGTGGCGCGTGGCCAGACGTGACTTTTCGTTGGTCACGGCCCGGGGTCCGTTTGACCACGCTTCCCGGGACCTTCCCCCGGCTAGCCCGGGAAGCGTGGTTCAAACGGACCCCATGTGGGGATTCACCGTGGCCAACATCTGGCG
>QEPC01004593.1:5243851-5299822 GCA_003113815.1 Sphenodon punctatus | reverse complement strand
ATGCACCCCAGCCTCTGCACCCATTTCCCCCAATCACTCCCAAACACCCTTCCCTATGCACCCCAGCCTCTGCACCCATTTCCCCCAATCACTCCCAAACACCCTTCCCTATGCACCCCAGCCTCTGCACCCATTTCCCCCAATCACTCCCAAACACCCTTCCCTATGCACCCCAGCCTCTGCACCCATTTCCCCCAATCACTCCCAAACACTCTTCCCCACTCAAGACAACATTTCAAAAACCTGATTAAATTCCAACATTTAAAAAATAAGGTTTTAAATTCATAGTTAAGGTGAATTAATCATTCATAATATTTTCACATTTCCCCAATCTAATGTCTCAATACCTTAAGTCCTATACTTTCAACTTATTACTTCACCGCGTCACTTTTTTCACCCTCTCTATATCCTTCCCCACCTCAAAATGATCACCCCCTCATCTTTAATGAACATGATAATTCAGTCATAACAACACACATTGCATCACTTCACACACTCTAAAATTAAAGAAATTAATTACTTATTCACATGCCTTAATGAGTTAATCAGCGTGTTGATGTTTTTTACTCTGTATCTGAAATTTAAAAATTAATATTAGTGTGATATGTACTATGTATGGATTAGCATCTTCGTGAATGTTACACCCCTTATCTCTTCCTCTGTTCCCCTTCCTTAGTCTCCCACGTCCCGATTGTAAGCCCTAATGCAGGGACCGTGTCTATTCCATTACTTTGTAAAGCGCCAGGTATGTTGCTGGCGCTATATAAATGCTTGCTAATAATAATAAATTAACTCATTTAAGGCATGAGTTAATGAGTTAAGTCATTTCAGAGTGTGTGAAGCTGTGTAATATGCATTGTTACAACATAATTGTCATGTTCTTTAAAGATGAGGGGGTGATAATTTTGAGGGGAGAAGGATATAGAGAGGGTGAAAAATAGTGATGTGATGTGGTGAAGTAATAAGTTGAAAGTATAGGACTTAAGGTATGGGGATATTATTAGATTGGGGAAATGTGAAAAAATTTCAAATGATTAATTTAACTTCAAATTTAAAACCTTGATTTTTAAATGTTGGAATATAGATTAAACAATGTGCCTGGTGCTGCATAGTTGTGATTAGAGAGAGGTCCTTTCCTCAAGGGGTCTACAGTCTAAAATGGACAGAGGATGAAGACAAGGGAGAGGGGAACATAGGGAGAGACAGGGATACATTCATGAAGCTAAGAGTTTGCTGGTGCACCTGCTTAATTATAAGAGGAGGAAGGAGAGTCTGATGGAAAAAGGCAGTATAGGCATAGAATTAATTACATGAGCTGGCATGTAGCCTGTGCTCCCCCAATTCTTACTAAAAATGCTATTGAATCCATAATCCCCACAAGAAGTCAGGACTTGAGACGGGTGACATATAAATTTAAATAAATAATCCATAGAGAAACGTAGATGAACGGGCATTACATTTTCTACCCTCCAATCCTCTGGTACAGTGGCAGATTTTAGTGCTAGGTTACAAATTACCAATAGTGGTTCTGTAACTTCATATTTAAGAAGTTGCTGGCCGCCATTAAAAATAGCGATACTCGGCGGCTTGCGCGTTATATCTGGTTAGATCTCAATGTTTGTTTTTATATTTTGCAATTCATGTTTTTTGAGATACTCTAGAAAGTTGCCCTTTGTTTAGAATTTGTTTTCTTCTAGGGCCATGCAGCACCAATTTTATATGCTGTTTGGGCTGAGGCAGGCTACCTTCAAGAATCAGAATTATTAAACCTGAGGAAATTTGATTCCATTTTAGAAGGCCATCCTGTACCAGTAAGTATTTTAGGAATAATTTTTTGAACACCGGAGCATCACACAAATCACAAAGTAAATGCATCTTTTGCAACAAGCTCTAGTTGTGAACAACTGAACTGTAATGATGAAGCTAAAACCTGCAGAACTTGTGGCTTGAAAAACACAGAACTGTGTGTCTCAATAAAGTGAAGCCACAAGATCATGAAACTTCACGCTTTGGTAATGCAGTTAATTCCCTTACTTCCCCATACTGGTGATGGCCCCTGATATGCTGTTTTTTTTTGTGAAGTTCAAGCACAGTTCTTCATCTTTGAGCTGTGCTTCCTAAAGGTTTGCTTGTGTGACCATCTTAACACTTGTATGTAATCCCACAACTCCAGACAACAGAAAAGCCATGCAAAACATTGCAGAACTCAGTGAGATTGAGACCCCATCTGAAGACGGAGGAGACCCCACTTAGGGAGTCTCTTCCCTACCCAGACGGCATCTCTGGGCATTGAAGATTGCGTCTTAAATGGGATTGGCTCAGTGGTTTTTCTCCCCAACTGCTGCTGGAGCCTCCTGTACAGCACCATCAATTCTTGCACTTCACCATCACTGCCAGCTCAGGGAGTAGAGTAGGAGACAGCTTCTAGAGGAGGAGGCCTCATTAAATAGATTATTTACTAAATGCTAATATTTTTCCACAGCATCTATTTAACTCGATCATCTAATTTGGTCACTGAGCTGTGACTGCCATGTGTACTTCAAGAGAATAGGGAACAGGGCGACATCGGGAGGCTCTGTCTAGGGGGACTTGCATTCCAAGTAGATGTCCTCAGATCCTGAGGGTTGAATTAGAATAGGCCTGTCTTCCTTTCTAAAGCTTTCCACATAGCAAAGAAGGAATCCTAATTTATTGCTATGAGGCCACTTGTGTGAGAGATGGAGTGCTTTCAGATATTATGGGGTCTCCTGCAGCAACAGTACGGTAGTGCTTTCTGCTATGGCTGAAGGACTCTACTGTGTTGTCACCCATGAGGTGGGGTGTGGTAGAGACTAGAGAGAGTGAAAATATCCATGGTACCTCTAGTGTGGCTCATTTGGGGGTTAACGTGTTGTGGAGAGCACAGATATGCGGTAACATAAAGGTAACCAGAAGGAATGTCTAGCACTGCAGGGTCCCCCGTGAGACCCATAAGCACTCAGAGCTTCCCCTCAGGGCAGGATTCAGTCCTGTGAATTTAGGTCCTAACTGGTTAGACTATCACTAACCTACTGCCTTTTTGTTTCCAGAAACAAGCATTCACTGATGTGGCTACTGGGTCCCTTGGCCAGGGCCTGGGTTCCGCTTGTGGTATGGCCTATACTGGGAAATACTTTGACAAAGCCAGGTAACTCTTTCGGAACGTATTTAGTGCTTGTAGGTTTTCATGTGAAGAAATGTTAAAGAAAATTTAATTTTCTTGGTTCAAAAACTGCCTTTTACTGCTATCTGTCACCATCATCTTCCAACCCCCAATTTTGATTTTGAAATTACAGATAAAAGATGGCCAGTAGTGTGGTTCAGATAATAAATTACCACAGACCCAAGAAGTGACAAAACTGAAAACATGTGCTCTCCCCCCCTCCCCTCATGCAACTTCAGCTTTGTTCAAGAATCATTATTCTCTTGAGAAGAGGAAGTAGCTTTGTGTGGAATGGTCTGTAGTTTGTGGAGGATCATTGTTGTAAAACCAGTTTTATGCAAAGCTTGTTATGCCATCAACAAGGGGCAGGTTGTGCCATTCATAGGGAGCAGTACTGAATCCTAAAACGAGGGTCCAAAATGCCCACTGAAAGCCATGCAGCCTCACTGAACAGACATGAAAATTCCTGCCAGTTATTGGGATGGTGGGAAGGAAAGTAGATGTCCAAAGGCAAGTCAGCACAAGAAAGGAATAATCTAATGAAGTTGATGTATTTTACATGACAGTTTTGCACACTGAAATGTAGGTTGCTGCGTGAGTGTTGTATTCTACACTTGCTTGAAAGCATTTCTATGGAAGATGATTTGCTGATCTTAATACAGATTAACAAGTGGTAGTTGTAGAAAGAATTTACCCAGTGAATCCTGACAGCATGCAGCAGTAGTGCATGTATTTTATTTATTTATTTCCTTGGATTTCTCAACTGCTCCCTTCTGCTATAGCAGCTCAGGGAGAGTGTGTGTGTGTGTGTGTGTCTTTCTCTCCCTCTCCCTCTCCATCCATCCATCCATCCATCCACACACACAAAATGATAATTTAAAATCAACAATGTAGTGCTGGAGAACAGCCAGCATGTGTGAAATCTTAATTTGGATTTGGACTGGAGTGGATTTTCACGTGTAGGGAAGCAGCATGCAAAGTGTACCTTTCTGAATAGTATTTAGTTTGGTGGCATCAACCGGCGGCTTGGCTGGTATTCTTTATTACTCTTAATTTTGTTGCTCATAATTTTGTTAGCAACCTTGTTCCATTTTGCAGTAAGCAAGATTGACAATCTACACTGAGATCCATTAAAGATCTGTAGAGCAGGTAATGCATAATAAGGGGTACATCCAGTGGTCTTTGCCCAGACAAAGGCTGTTTTTACACAGATGCTCCCCCCGGCTCGGTGTTTGGGCGGGGGGGCATCCATGTAAACAGCCGACAATGGGTGGGAGGATGGTGTCCACTCAGTGTTCTCCCGTGTGAACGCGGGATTTGGGGGGGGGGGGGAGGAGCGTGCGTGCTCCCATGCAACACCCATCTCCACCCACGGAGCCTCCTCCGTTTTTTTTTTTAAGGCTTCATGGGTTGAGGTGGGTGGGTGTCTGTTTATTCAAACGCGCACACACCTCCACCCACCGTGGCCAAACACCCATCGCCCCCACCCGTCTCCGTCTGTGTACAAAGGGGCATAATTACTGAGGCTGATTTTTGTGGTGTATCAGAGGGGCTCGGTGTTTTGGACCCATTGGCCACAATCCTATACAGTACACGCACACTGACAGTATGTACACATGTAGTACTTGCAACGTAGCACAGCAATGAAGCACAAATGGTGTGCAACAAATCCGGAGGGCCCACAGGTGCATGCTCCACTGTGCAGGCAGTGGTCCGCAGCGTGCATGAAACAAGTGATCACAAGTTGCACATGTCTGCTCTATTTCTCAGGCTATGGTGCACATAGGTGCAGCAGATGGGGTCGGTCCAGGTTGTGCTCACCGCACACAACTATTCTGTGTGCACACCTACAATACGTGTACTTGTTGTGCATAACTAGTGTGTAAACTACACATTCGAACAGCACGCACACTGTATAGGATTGTGCCCATAGTCTGCAGCACTGTTGACGATCGTACATATTCTTGCCACTCTGTCTGAATTTATGATTTCCCTGAAATGAAAATGTCAGTTATGTTTCTGGAGTGTTTAGGATAAATGCGAAATGAGGAAGTAAACCACAGCCTAAGTGAGATGCATGCTTTGCCGTTGATCTTGCTGAGTCAGAATGATTGTGTTTTAACAGGCATGTTCACTCCAGCTTCATAAGATTCGTTGTTAGAATTTCTTGTTTCCCAGGGTTACCTCAACCATTGTTTGTAGCTCGATTCAATCCCCATTATGACGGTGGTTAATGTATCACTACTTCTACTTATAACATTCAGTTTGCCTGGAACTCTCAATTCTAAGTGGGGGAAAATAAAGTATTTTTCATTACGTTTTACCACAGTTAACAGCTCTCTTATTCATAATTAGCAGCTTTCTAACATAGAGGTGCACATTATCATGTTTCTTGTTAAATTTGCTGAGGTGATTATGTATTAAACATTTCTCTGGCCTTAGCCCTATGATGGTGAAGGAACTCCTGGTGAACTTCCCAGGAGATCTTGAATGTGATGTTGAATTCTATTTGAATGCCCTCATTGGAATCCATGGCAAAGCTGAACAAAGATCCCAGAATGAAACACTGAGAACTGTTTTTTAAAATTGATACCAAGAGGATCTAAAAAATTAACTGTGATAAATATTCTTCTGCGTAAAAAAGTCACGTTTTAATTGTGGTGTTTTCCGCAAAGATGTAGGAAGTCTCTATTTTAAAATAAATTGTTTTACTTTTCCCTACCTTGTCATTCAACAGTATTATATTAATTTTAAAGCTGATTTTCATAATAAATTTTTAAAAATACATCTGTATTTAAAATAAGTATTGTTCGTACCATTTTTGGCAGCTGTTCTGAAAATCCGTCCATAGGCAGTTGCCATTACTTGATTAAATAAAAGTGATGGTTTCCAAAAATAAGTGCAGTACTCAGTGTCTTCTGTTTTTTCCCAAAAGGAAAGAAATCTGTTTTCCTGTTTTTTTCTCAGTTTTATGGGATACTGTAATGTTAAAAAAGATAGCATGTAGGTTAAACTTATTTCCTTAATTATTAAATACACTATAGATTAATAAAACTGAAAGAAATTCATAAATTAAACTGGTTCCCCTTAATTCCAGTTGGTTATTATCATTTCTGTTTTTTGCTCAGTTGTGAGGACAATGACATAAAATTGACTAAGACTGGCTGGTAGGGATGGGCGAACAGAATGCGGTTCGGATGTTCGATCGTTTGGTTCAAAACCTGAGTTCGGGTTTGATGGTTTGGTTCAGCCGAGTTCGGTTTGGCCGAACACTCAAAAATAGTGAAAACGAAACGGAAACCTAATTTTTGGTCCTGGAAAGACGTTTTTCCTGCCCCCGAACTCATTCAAACTCATCCAAACACCGAACTGTTCGGTCGTTCGAGAGTTCGGTTTGGACGTTTGGTTCGGACATTCGAACAGAGTTCGGTCCAAACTCTGAACATCCGAACCGTGTTCGCCCATCACTACTGGCTGGTAAACTTGAGATTTATGTATTTATTTTTAAATTTTTATTTTAAGCACACCTTTCCTTTAGCATACAAAAAAAATCAAAGGAGTGTTTCTATTAGTCATTTGTAAAAGCTTCTTTAAAAGTTAAATTTTGGACATGTAGCCATGTCACTCAAGCTGTAATTAATCCTCCTCCCACATTCTACTTAATGGGTGCTCATGTGAAAAAGCTGAGGTTTGCCTTACTCTGACAGATCCAGTGGTCCAACTAGGCCAGTAGCCTGTGTTCTACATGCCAAATACCCCAAACTTCCATAGTTTGCCTTATTGAACATTAATGTACTATCAAGCAGGTTGTATTGAAACTGATCGTATTAACAGTAATCAATTGATTTTCTCTTTATACATTGAATCCATAATATTTTTGGTTTGGTCATTTAATGAGATTTCATGTTGTATCTTAACTTGAGCTGCTGAACACTTCTTTTTTTAGCTATCGAGTATATTGTATGCTCGGGGATGGAGAGCTGTCTGAAGGCTCAGTTTGGGAGGCAATGGCCTTTGCTGGGACCTACAAGCTGGATAATCTGGTTGCTATACTAGATATTAACCGACTTGGACAAAGCGATCCTACCCCTCTACAACATCACGTTGAAATCTATCAGAAGCGCTGCGAAGCCTTTGGGTATGTGTTTAATGGAAACTCTAGTATCTTGTTATCCTGATGCCATGCCAAATCTGCATGTTAAAATCTGTAGGAACTTCTGAATCAGATATGCTAGACGTGTCTGGTGCCATGCCAAGTATTGTCCGTGACTTTCAGGGTCAGATTCTTGTAATTGGATTTCAGGAATGCAAAAAAAGCTAGAAAGGTTTTTTGGTGGCTGGTTGTTTTTAATACAAGTATTTATTTAGATTCACAAGACACGTTTACTTGGTACTCTGAACACTTGAATTGAGTTTAAAAATATGTACAAGCAAAAAAAAAAAAAGGAAAAAGGAAATTTACGGTGTAAAGATAAAATGTCCCTGTTTATTGACAAGGAAAACACTTAATTTTAAAGGCAAGTCTTTTGTTTTTGTGTTTTTTTCTGTTCTATCAAGACGATCAGCTAGCTTGAATTTGGAAGATAATCTTTGCATTTGTACATTCAAGTACTTGGAGAACATTCGAAATAGAACTTGTCCCATATTAAGTTGTTTTAATATTTCATCAGTCTTCAGCCTTAGTTCTTTACTATTCATTTCAAAAAGTTGAATTTATTGCACTTGTAACTAAAATTAAGTAACATACAAGAAAATTTGTTGTATAGTGGTTATGGTCTCATAGGAGTCTTGATGAAGAGATAATGGCATTGATGCATGACATTGGGCAAGCACTTAACATCTCTGCACCTTGCCAGTCTTTTCTGTCTAAGTGCAATCTTTTCTGACTGTACATGGGTGCTAATTAATGTTTTTAAAATTTCTTTAAGAGTTTCTGGTAAAAGACAGAAGTATTTGTTTTGTTAGAGATTCTTCTCTGTAAAACCTTTTGGAGACCATTTTTTGCTTGCACTTTTAGCTGGCATGCTATCATAGTTGACGGACATAGCGTGGAAGAACTCCGCAAAGCCTTTGGCCAGGCCAAGCACCAACCAACTGCTATTATTGCAAAGACTTTCAAAGGCAAAGGAATATCAGGTAACAAATTAACCATCACACCAATTTATTAGCACGTGCCTTTGTGATTTACAGGCGAAGCATGTCTCAACGGCCTTTAATATAAAGTAAGTCAGACTTGATTAAGATGTTTCCAAAGCCAGATCCGCAGACCTGAAGTATTTTTTGATTTTCAGAAGAGAATTAGAGTTTGATTTCTGATTGGAATAAAAGGGAGCCTGTACTCTAGTTCTGTTTTGTAAGAAAGTAATGCTGCAAAAGGGCTGAAATACTTCCAAACCATCTGATTTAATGAGGATTTTAAAAAAAAAAAATTTTTGAATCTTACGAGGTCAGGTTGTAAAACTTTTGTCACCGTTGAATCAGAACTTGAATGCTAGACTCAATTATGGTCTTGCTTTGAGCCCTAATCAGAAATAATAATCTGGACATCAACCTCTCACACACTTGCCCGATCGCTAGCACTGTTTAACTGTCACTTGAAAATTGATCAAATACTGATTTGTTGATCAAAAGAAGTCTTTTTAAAAAAAACTCAAATCAAATCTAGATATAATTTGTTGACTAAGTGCATTATTGCTTTCTTAGCCATTGAGCCATGCAGATGAGAATGCTGAGTATACTATTGCTGGTCAGGGAAAAATCACAGCCCCCTCAGCACAACCACTCATTTTCCTGAGCTGCCCACTACGTATGCCATCTCTCAGCTAATATTCAGGTGCACAGAGGGGTTCTTTCTGGAAATAATGTGGAAAGGAAATAACACAAATGCAGAGGCAGCAAACACCCTGTTTTTCAAGAGAGAGAAATATCTGCTTGCTCTCTCTCCATCTAGGATGTGGAAATCCAAGGAATGGTCCCCAATCTACTAATGTAGCCTGGCTCTAGTAGCCGTATTGTGTGCACTATTGTAAGGCACTGTTCTATTGGGTCACTAAATTCACTTGGGATACACGTGACATTGAAAAGCTTATATTAAACAGTTCAGCGGTCTTGAAGCGACTTGTTCTTGTCCCACTTTGAGCTACTGGCCGCTAAATAATATCAGACTCTTGTCAATGCATGGAGAGAGCTGAGCGCGATTGCGTTATGTGTGGCCCGCTGAAGTCTGCCTGGGCCACGGAGAGGTGGGCAATAGGTGGAAGGGTGGTGGGCCGCAGAAAATCACCCTGTGGGCTGGAAGTGGACCGGGGGCCGGAGGTTCCCCACCCCTGATCTAATATGTAGGGACTGTCGTCTTGTTTTTAACACCCTTTGCTATCTGATACGCAAGGTTTATCGGTAGTTTTTAGTTCAAATTGTAAAAATGTAGTCTTGTTAAAAATAGTTAGTTAAACTATGGACTACCTTGTCATGTATTTCCTCCCCAAGAGAAATGCTGTTCATCCGATCTTTGCTGCCACTGTGTGAGTCTTCTAGTATATGGCCAGTGAATTCAGTATCTAAACCCTGTTACTGTAAGAAGCTCAGGCCCTTTTTCCACGAGATGGTACCTCTCATTAATAGTTAGTTTATTGTTCCAACCAATTTGGTTATAACAAAATTACAAGTTTAAACAAGAAGTCAAGTTAAAACAAAATTAAAATTCAAAAGAGAGAAAACCAATAATAATATAAAACAGAAAACAGGAGCAAATTTGGTGGCTAAAAGAACCCAGGTGAATGGAAATAAAGAAATCAAAATAAATGATTTCCAGTACTAAGAACGTATATTTAAACAAAATAGTTCATTTCCCAGCTAGTTTCCATGGAAAAGCACCATTAGAACTTTTATAAAGAACCGACCTGACCGGCCTTTTTATTATTCCTTCTACAGACCATAAAGGCATAAGCCATGTTAGCCACCCTTTTTAAATGTTTTTCCGCTGGGTTAGCAAGCAGGAATAGAATTTTCGCACCGTTATCCTGTGGTGCACACTGTTGCATCAATGGGTTTAGATACTTAGATCTAGGGTCTTCAATAAGAGGGCATCTGAATAAAATAGTGGGGCAAATCCTATGAGGCATTTGCCCCACACGAGCATAATCTCAGTTCATGAGGGATATTGGCATATCGGCCCTCAAGAACTGATGAGGGCATCATTTGGAACCTTAACAATGTCAGGGTATTCCTCAATTGGGGACTAGAAATTACTGTTAAATAATGTTCTAATAAATGTTGACCTTTTAAGAGTCCAGGAGATCTTTATGCCTGTACAAGTCATCCAGACCTTGTTTACTCATTTTACGTGTCTGCTCAATAGAGCAAGAAGCTAGGAAAGGGAGTGAAAATTCCATTTCCCTTGTGAGGACCCTTAATTGTACTGACCACTCATAATTAGAATCAGATGCCTCCATTTCCGACCAACACAATTTCGGCAGACTTTTGTTGGGCATTAGTGTCAGAAGTTTCCAATAAAGCAACATTCTGACCTTTGCCTGCGGTTCGATAGGGGGCACTCCTGTCTCAGTTCGTAGGAGACATGCTGGGGTTCCTAACGGGACACCTAGGACGCTCCTTAAGAACTTGTTCTGGGCTGTTTCCAGTCTATTATCTGCCTCATACCCCCAGATTTCTGCCCCATAAAGTGCTTGTGGTAGGATCTTTAGTTTCAGTAGACTCAACATAGGGCTAAACGCTCTCCCACCATATGTTCTCCAGAATCTGAGTAGGCCTGTGATGGTACTTGCCAGCTTTAATTTCAAGGCATCAATATGCAAAAACCAACTGCCACCAGAGCTAAATAACAGACCCAAATATCTGTAAGTCTTGACCTGCTCTAAGGAGTGGCCGTTAATAAACCACTGTTTGCTTTCCCAGCATCTACAAAACAGCATGACTTTGGATTTGGTGTAGTTAATCTGTAATTTGTTGATCATACAATATTCCCCCAGGGCCGTAAGAGACCTACACAGCCCTACTTCCGTTGTAGAAAATAAGACCATGTCGTCTGCATAGATAAGAATGGACAACAGTCTTGCTTGATACAGGCTGGGTGGAACTCCTTCCCCTGGAGTGCTGGAACGATGTCATTTATAAGGAAACTAAATAAGAACGGGGCCAGCACACATCCCTGCTTAACCCCTCTTGTAGTCGGGATGGAGTCTGTATAGGTTCCTGCTGAGGAGATCCTAACTCTAACATTGGTGTTATTGTAGAGCCTCTGTACCAAGTAAGCCAGTAACTTGTCTATGTTGGTTTTCCCCAGCTTACTCCACAAGAGATCCCTGTCTACCATATCAAATGCAGCTTTCAAATCGATGAAGGCCGTGTACAACTTCCTCCTATTGACACGGACATATTTGTTAATCAAGAATGCCAACGTGAAACAATGGTCACATGTGGAGTAACCTGAGCGGGGTACCACTCATGCCCACATCTGTGTGGGCATGAGTGGTACAGTCTTGTGTAAATCCCACGGCCGGTGAGTGGGGGATGTGCGCGCTCCCACGAAACACGCATTCCCTCTCCCCCACGCATGGAGCAACCAGGGAAAATGGAGGTTGCTCCGTGCATGGGAATACATGGGTGTGTGTGTGTGTGTGCACCAGTACCCGTGTGCCACCCATACTGCAGTGCGCACGCGCACACACACCCCACAGCCGTGGCCCATGTAAAAAGGGCCTCAGTTTGGCAGCTGATTTTAAAAACATTTAATTGAATTTTAAATTGTGTTGCTGGTTTTTAGGCCCTGAACAGCATAGGCCCTGGCTACGTTTGAGACTTACTCCTGGAACCTCACCCTCCTGGCTATCTGTGCTCAGATGCCACCCACTGTCTGGGGATCCCACCATCGTGCCTTCAGTCAGCAGGCGATTGGGCCTTTGCTGTTGCAAGCCCCTCAGTGTGGAAATCCCTCCCTCCAGAGCACCTGAATTTCCAGGTGCTTTTAGAGGATCCACTGCTGGTTCCCCTTGTGTTTTTTCCCCTCTCCTTTTTACCTTGCTTCTTTAAATTGTTTTAAATTGATTTTTTAAATGTATTTATTTATTTATTTTCTAGATTTATACCCTGCCCCTCCTGAGAACAGCTCGAGGCAGCTAGTGTAGTGTTTTATTTCATTTTAAATGTTGTAAAGTGCTCTGAGCACCATCTGGCAGAGGGGTGCTGAATAAATGAAATAATAATAATAATAATAATTAATAATTATTATTTTAAAAATAATAATAATTATTATTATTATTAATAATCATTTCAGAATTTCAGTTGAAACAAATGGAAATTCCATGCATGGACTGGCTGCTAGTACAGGTCCTTGATCAGAGAGTTCATGGAATATGATGATTTCTGTTCTACTGTGTATTTGTATTCACTTTATTTGACTAGTGCAAAGTAGTCATAATTAAAACTTCTTTCATAATGAATGTAATAGCGGCTCTTTATTCAGCATGAATTCCTTTTTGGGCCAAGAACACACATTGATTTCAGCAGTTTTCCAGTAAGGACTGTGAAAGTAGGTGGTATAATTCCTCATATTAAAATTCCTGTTTTTAAAATTGTCTTTCTTGTAAAAACTCTACAGGAGCTGAAGATAAGGAAAACTGGCATGGGAAGCCCCTTCCCAAGAACATGGCTGAGCAAGTCATTCAGGAAATCGACGATAAAATCCAGAACAAGAAAAAGCTTTCCCCAGCCCTCCCAGAAGAGGATGCCCCAATAGTAAACATTAGAAACATTAAGATGCCTTCTCCACCAAACTACAAATTAGGAGAGAAGGTAATCTCTTCAGTCTGGCAATTTTTTATCATCAATATACCTTAGCAATGAGAGGGAGGGAAAAAAACTGTCAGTCAAGACTGCTTCCTGTGCTACTTTCTAGTTTTATTAAATTCATACTGCATTCCCCAGGAGGTCAAACATTCTTTGTTAGATGTTTCTACCCTCCCACTGATGCATAGAGCCCCTACAAAAGTTTGGGCTACAATGGTGGCAATGTATGGTTTTTGAAGTTTAGCCCTGCGTGCAACCCCCCCACATTTCAAAAATTTAGGCTTGTACATAGGACCAAATTTTGTTCCTCTTACTCGGCTAATTCAGTTGATCCAAATAATCCTGTCATTGAAACCAGCGTAAAGCAGGGGGGACTCATTATAGTCAGTTGAATTATGCTAGTGTTAAATTTGTGTCACGAAAAGCAAAGTGGGTTCCATTGACTCCACCTGTGAGATTATGATGAATAAGATTTGACTCAGAATTTCCTAAATGGCTGATTTGAAGGGAATTGCTAAATGCTATGCACCGTCCTTAGCATCTGTGCCAATTCAGCATAACCAGTCCGTAGTCTACGTTGCTTGAAATCTGCGTGCTGGGATCCATGTTTGGTACATTTTCTCCATTGCCTGCAATGGAGAAAATACAGTGAACACAGGTCCCTGTCCATATGCATCCTATGTTAATGTATATCAAGGATGGGAAACCTCTAGTCCATGAACCCAATTTGGCCTCATCTCTCTTTAAATCTGGCCTTTGCATTGCTGATGCTGACGTCGCTCACTGCCAGGGATATGTTGGCTCAGGGTATTGAAGCAGTGGCTGGGTAGGTCTCGTCTGCTTCCTACTAGTGTGTAAGCTCCAACCTCAGTGAGGAAGAGGTGGGGCTCGTAGCTTGTATGCTGTTCCTGCTGAACAGCTGACTGGTAAGCTGCAGCAGAGCCTCCAGCATCACCTTTTTAAAAAAGTGGTCCTCTCACCAATTCTAAATTGCCAATTTGGCCCCCAGACAAAAAACGGTTCCTCACCTGCCATACTGTAGAATCTTAAAGAGCATTGTATTGGCTGGTTCACCCACAGCAGCTCTTCCAGTAATAGTCAAAAACGTGAGAATTGGGAATTGTTGGATGAATTAAAGTTTTCTTAGGGTTTTAGATATTATTCTCAGCCAAAATTAAACTACAGGGTGTCAAAAATCAATTCTATTCTATTCAGCATATGAAATACTGGTGTAAAAGTCTCTTACTGGCCATACTGTGTTATGACACTGATGCAGTTTTACATTTAAGTCTTACTAAAATTCTTGAACATACTAAAAACCCAACTGGAGCTAAAGCTAATGGCAGCTCTGCTTCATTTTCTACTTTTCAGATGGCTACACGCAAAGCTTATGGCCTTGCGCTTGCAAAGCTGGGCCATGGTAACAACCGAGTGGTTGCTTTGGACGGAGACACAAAGAACTCTACCTTCTCTGAGCTGTTTAAGAAAGAACACCCCAACCGCTTTATTGAATGCTACATAGCGGAACAGAACATGGTATTTTTTTTTCTCCTTTGCTCTTTGAAACACTGTGAGTGTGCACTATAAACTACAAAAAAATTAGATGGTTTAGATAATTCTGGCTTTGATGATGAAGCTCTTGGCATTTGCTCTTGGCAGGCATTTTCAGTATGATATAATTTCACCTTTTCCTTTGCCTTAGGGTGGGAAAAAATCCTCTGTTTTTCTCATTTACTTCTTTGCAACCTTTCTGGGACAAATGAAGCTACACTGTGACTATTAGAGGAGAAATGGTTCAGTAGTTAAAACACAGGACTGGGAACCTAGAAGACCTGTTTTTAGTCCTGCCACAGGCTGGCTGTGTGACATGTGACAAGTTATTTACCTCCTCTGTCTGTCCTTACCCTCGCTTTATCTTGTATATGGATGGTAAACTCTTTAGAGCAGGACTGTCTCATACTGTGTGCCGGCATCTTACAGCCCACTGAGGCTCTGATATTAGTTGGGACCTTTAGGTTCTTCTGAAATGCATGTACATAATAGGTTGCATGTGGCTCTTGGTCAGGGCTGGTCCTGGGCCCTGCACTACCTTAATGGTCCTGTGTCTTACTTCACTGCATCTGAGTCTCAGAAGCCAGAATCACAGAGCACCAGCCAGTTGCAAAGGAGGAAAGGTTTGTGTATATATGTGTGTGCGCACATGCATGTGTGTCTTGTGGCTCTAGTTTAGGCTGTTTGAAGATTTTGGTACACACCTCTTGGGGCTGGTAATTTTACTCACCCCTGCAATAGATGATGGTAAATGAGAGCAGGTTGGTCATTTTTTGGTTTTTAGTAGCCTGTTAAAATAGTCTAAGAACACACAAGATTGCCACTAGAATATTTGCACCAGTGCAGTTCAGTGCAGTAACTCCTGTGTTAACCCAGGCTGGGAGAGACAATATCACTCTCGGAGAGTAGAGTAGTATATATGTGAATGACAAGACAGCATTACTGTGTATCAAGAAAAATCCAGTAACTGCCTGATTAAGCACCACGTTCTGCTCTCAATTACATTGGTGAATACGTGGACAAACGCATCTGTTAACATGGGATGGTATCATTCCCTATAGACTGGAGGCAATTAAGTACCTATCACTCAATCTGAGTATCTGAAGGCTTGACTGAGATATGAAGAAATGAGACAAGGAGATAGCAAGCCTGCAGTCTTAAAATGGCTGCCTGGAAATTAGGTGAAGCAAAGGAGTTGACAAGAGGCAGCTAAAACAGTAATGACTAATAATAAAGAGGGTGGAGATTATGAAAGTTACTAGAGCAGAAGGATTAGGGAAGTGAATTTGCCCTTGATCAAAGGCCAAGTTAGAGACGAGATTGGCAATGGGGACAGTGAGAGATTTTAAATTGGGAACTCATGCAGGTGCTTACTTCAAGAAGAGTGGAGACTCGAAGACCATTCTCATTCCTTATATTCCAAAATGTGCTAGGAATAATGCTTTCAGTGTGAGCTGACAGATTTTCTTTCCTCTTCTCAGGTTAGCATTGCAGTTGGCTGTGCCACTCGTGACAGGAATGTTGTATTTGCTAGCACTTTTGCCACCTTTTACACCAGGGCATTTGATCAGATCCGTATGGCAGCCATTTCTGAGAGCAACATTAATCTCTGTGGATCTCACTGTGGGGTTTCTATTGGTAAGTGCCCATGTGACTATTTACTAGAAGTTTTTAGTGGCTTTTTAAAATGATGGAACAGTTGTAGAAAGCCACTGGTAATACTCTTTAGGGGAGATATGTAGTCCATTATGTAAAGTATTCAACTGAGAGTCAGAAGGTGTAGGCTCTGCCATTTTTTCCCAGCAACTTCCTGTGCGACTTTTGTTTATGAAATAATCATCTTTATCTCTGTGCCTCACTTTCCCCATCTCTCAAGTGGACATAGTGGCACTTAACCACTTTAACGTTTTGGCAAACGTCGTAGCTAACCAACCATTTTAACAAGCACATTGATAAATCTGTGGATGAAAGTTAATTCATAAGGTGCTCAGTTATGGGAGATAGGACTTACTATTTCAGGTCATTAAATTGACATAATGATTTCTTTATAGACTTAAGAGTTTATTAAATATTGCAATAAAAAACTGCATAAGGCAAATCTCTTAGCATTACAGATTGCTTAGAAAATCGGGGTTTCTTGTGCACGTTTTAACCATTTTCAAGATGTACTTTGGCTTTTGCTTGCCATCATGACTGCTAATTGAATTCCTGGACGTTTTGTAAAAACAAACAGAACCTCCAAATATTAAAGGATGAAACAGCCTTGTAGAAAGAGTTGATTTTTCAAACATGCTATGTGGTAAGCTGAAAAATAGAAGTAAACTTTCATGTTTGAACAAATACTAGCTACCCTTGGGGCTGGGGTGGTGGTGGATAAGACTGAGCTTCACCCCCTGCTCTATTTAATGTAGCATGCTGTATGCTTTTATAGCAAAGGCTTAGCTGTACTAAGAGTCTATACACTCCCTGGATTGTGTATTGAATTACAGTTTGGGTGTGTCATTATTAAAGCTTTTTCCTTACAAACCTCTTCTTTTCAAGACAAGCCCTTTCGATATTCTAGAGTGTGTATCACCTGCTAGGGCTTGCATTCAGCTGAAAAAAGCCTTTTTCCCCAACAGAGAAATCAGAATGTAACCATTGCTAGCATGAGGAATGTAAGAGTTCTGATTGGATGCAGTCATGGCTGCTTTCATATGAGACGGTGTCTCCCGCAATATTCTTGTTCTCACAATCTTCCTGTGATCTTAAAATGTGCATCTTCTGGACACCCTTCTCACGAGACATGCCACCTGCAATTTTTTTTCATTGAGCTTTTTACTATGACGTCAGTAATTGCAGGATCTACATTTTCACAAGTGCAAATTTCATGCAATTTTCATCCTCCCCCCTTCTGCCCTGCATCTGCTGCCTGAATAACCTCAGAGTGGGGTTGAAATCCACAAGCCGGCATCAGAATGAAATTAACAAACTGCCAGCAGAACTTGGTGACATTAATAAATCACTAGCAAAGCGAAGTGAGATTAACAAGCTGTCTGCAATTAGCTAACTGGGAATGAACCATGGCTCAGTTCTGATGGTTTGCTGATTTCCACGCCTGCTGTCCCGTGATTGTAATACTGAGAGGTATTTCCACATTGCCAAATATGCATAGCCACAACACCCATTATTGTAAGAGTAGGATTTCGGAGCCCGGTAATGCACATGGGACAAACATGAAATAGTGCACTCATGTGCAGTTAACTTGTTTCAGGAGCAATTTACAATCCCACAATTAGCATCTTGTGTGAAAGCAGCCTCTGTTTAACTCTATTTTTACCTCAATTACAAATTCCTTGATCACAACTGTCTCCTATTACTGATCTTTAAAGCAACTAGTAGAGTGTCGATGGAGTGTACAGAAGATTAATGAAATCGATGGGTTCTAAAATCCTTTGGAATATAAAATCTGTAATGTCAGTGTTGACAGAGCCTTTGTGGCAATGGAACCGCCTGGCACTAACACACGAGCCTTTATCTCACTGGGTAGTGTTGTAGTATTTGTATCGGAGCTGATTTCTTTGTCCGGTTATTGTTGTGACTCTCTCTAATTCCACCTGCCAGTTTTACTGTTCTTCAAAGGGAAGCAATGATTCTTTGGGCTCCATCCTACAGTTCTAATGGAGGGGAGCCACTCCCATTGAAGGATCAATCAATGTGGGATCTGCATACTTAAATATACTGAAGAGAATGGGATTTTCCCCATCCCAGGACTGCAGCAGGATGAAGCATTTTGTTGGCTTTTGCACATGCTGGCTGGGGCTTTATTTTCCTTGAATTTCTGTAGCAGCAGGGGCCTGGCACCCTAGTTTGCAGAGTGTTTAAAGTTCTGCTGTTCTTATGTAGCACAGGGTTTCTCTCCTGGGAACTGCATTGTAACAGGTAGTGGGAGTGTGCAAAGAAGCTGTGTTCTGAATACCCTTTTTGTGGTGCCTGCCATGCTATAACATGGTCGGATTCAGGCTAAAAAGGAAGAGTGCTTCCCCCACAGCAAATTACATAAGGATCTACTCTTGTTTCGTAAACTGGCAAATCATTGCATACAGCATACTGTTCTGTCAGTGAGATCCATTTACTAGGTACAGAGTTGTTAATGCCTTACGGTATTTGACCAACTTGAGCAAATAATTATAGGGCCACAGTTGTGGCCCTATAGTTAAGGCGTTCACAAACTGTCATTGAACAGCACCTATGCTGTTCAGTGGGAGTCAGTAGAGCAAAAACTTCCAGTTGGCTACCATTCTAGCTTTCCTCCAACAACACATGTGTTCTGTGATGACAAACAATGAAGGGGAGTCCAGGGGCGGGGACTGAAGGTCGGGGTGTGTGTGTCCCCATCCCTCGCCTGCCTCTGCCTGCTAGTAGTGCTGCTGCAGCAGCAGCGGGACACTGATCGGACTGGGAGAGAAAGCTGTTTGTTTACAAACAACTCTTCCCAATGTAAGTGATGAGAAGGTTGTTGCCTTGTAAAGAAGGTTCTTCGAGATGGATTCTCACAACTAGGTTGTGTATGACATGCTCACCATATTCAAAATAATAGACCACATGATGGTCTCGAGCTCCTCTAGTATAAAAAGCAGTCTCTCCTTCAGAATGACAGTTCCTTCCAACCCTTTCTAGGAAAATAAGAAATTTCCATGCAGGGCTGGAAGGGTGGGTGTTGTGAGAATGTTAGGAGCCATCTTGAAGAACCTTGCTTACAAAGCAGCAACCTTCTGTCCTTCTTCGAGTGGCTCCTCACAGGCTGTTTTTACACAGCTCCGCTGGGTGGTGCGTCCGTGAGCGCGCCAGTGCATGGGTGGGGCATGCAAACAGCCACACACGTATCCCCACTCACCCCCCACTCATCCGCACCCAAGGAGCAACTGCCGTTTTCCCCGGTTGCTCCATGCATGGGAACTCCTGTTAGGCGGGCACGCACACACATACCCCATTCACTATGGGCATGCATGCCACATCGTTCTCACAGGGCTCCTCCACCCATGAGCACACAGAAATCTGTGTGTTCATGGGTGGGAGAGGCCCATGTAAAAAGGCCACGTTCTCACAACTGTCTTACTTATAGTATCTTAGGTAGACTATTTAGCAATATCTTTTCTATCTTGGAACATCTGCAAATATGGTTCTGAGATTATTATGGCTGCTATTTCACTAACTCTTCTTAATGAAGACAGGAATACTGTCTTCAAACCCCCACCCCATAACCAGTTTGTTTCCGACCCCCATATAATCAATTCACGCTGCCCTGGAGGCGCAAATGAAATGATTATGGGGGGGGGGCAACGTGAATTGATTATACGGGGTCAGGAGCGCAAATGAACTGGTTATTGGGTGGGGGCAGCATGAATTGATTAAGGGGGCACAACTGAACTGGTTTTATATATATCTTTTCATGGCATAATGCGCTTAATAGACTGGCTGCACTTTGGGTGTTTTGTGTGTTTGATAGTGGCACCCCTAGGCCCGCCGGTGGGACACAAAGAGGGGACCCATCTTGACTTTTTGGCCAGGGGCCCATTGTACCCTAGCTACGCCTCTGGTCTAGTATGCATGACTGATCAATTTGAATGTGTGTGAGGTGAGAGCATTTGTGCAAAGTGTGTATGGATGAGTGTGTGTGTGATCAATTTGAATCAATGTGTGAGATGAGAGTATGTGTGTACTGTGTCTGAATGATTGGTGTGATCAGTTAGAATGAGTGTGTGTGAGAGAGGTGAGAGCACGTGCAAATGAGTCTGTGACCTCTTTTACATGAGATGTACTCACGCGGTGGCATTGGTGGGTGCATCTCGTATGAAAGCAGTCGCTTGTGTGCTCCTGTGTCACATGCACCTCCCATCCATCACCCCTACACAGAGAAACTTGCAAAAAAACAGGCTATTCCATGTGGGGGATGGGTGTGCACCTGCAGTGTTCTTGTGTCTGGGGCCAGCTTATGCATTAACAAAACTATTAAGTTTCAAAAGAAGGATATATTACCTAGACAAAAAACATTTGGTTTAAGAAGCTTGTTAAGGCGGCAATACAAATTATACTCAAATGTTAACATGACAGTAAATTGTATGTTAAGGCTTAAATATCAGACCAATTTATACATTTTTCTTTTCTTATTCATTAATTAAAAAAATTATGATAACTGAAATTCAACTGTATACATTTCTCATCATGTATAAGTATTTTTCAGATACCATACCACACATATGCAGCTTAATTTCAGTTGCCATCATTTTTTTAAATTAATGAATAAGAAAAGAAAAATTTATAGATTGATCTGATATTTAATAAAGTTGCCTTACCATACACTTTACTGTCTTGTTAACATTTGAGTATAATTTGTAATGCTGCCATAACAAACTTCTTAAACTGAAGGTTTTTTGTCTAGGTAATTGTCTGTTCAGCACTTTTTCTTGTCATTTCGTCAATCTATTGGCTGACATTAGATATTGCTGAGAAAACACACAATATAAAATAATTATATCAAATGGGCAACGTAGCTGTTGATGCACTACAGGCGATTTTCCTCTCTAAATTTCCAGCTGTCAAAATTGAGTAATTTCATTGACTTTCTATGTAAATAACAGTGAAATTTGGCTCAGAGACCTGTAAACCTGATGTCTGGTGATTCTTCCTTCTCTTCTCTATGCAATTCCCATTTTAGTTCTCATTATTTTTATTGTTGCATTTTAATTTTTCTTTTTTCTTTATAACCCTAGTTCTCTTTCTTTTTAGTTTCCTTCTGTCTTCTTTAGTTACTGTTTAGATGGTTCCAAGTTTAAGGCGAAGATGATTCTTTTCTGAAGCAGGTAGAATTGCATTCCTCTTTGTGCCTGATTATATATTTATTATTTTGAACTTCTCTGCTTTTCTCTGCATTCAGAGCAGACATTCATCCCATTTTTATAGGCACTCTTTTTCTTTTCTAGGTGAAGATGGACCTTCTCAGATGGGCCTGGAAGATCTGTGCATGTTTCGAGCTGTTCCCAATGCAACTGTCTTTTATCCTAGTGATGCTGTATCTACTGAAAAGGCAGTAGAATTAGCTGCTAACACGAAGGTTTGCCACAAGCTGCTAATGTGTTTGAGCTGGAAACCAATGTCTGTTGGTTTTTCACGACATCCTTTGTCTTTTGAATTTGGTTTATATACGCACAGATATAGATGGGAATTCTCCCATCACACCTCCCCCAAAACACCCAACGATGGGAACTCGCCCTTTTTTGCCTCTCCCTTTAGTTGCATCTATGGTGGGAGGATCTGGTCCTGGAGAAACCTCACAAGAAAAGGTACGATCCACAAACCACGAACCCCACACAGTTTCAAATTGATAAAGCTACTCTGAAGTAAGTGGTTTGTGGATTGTGGTCAGAGATGCCAGTCAGAAAAAAGAGGAGAAAAAGGTCAGAGTGACTTATTAAAAGAATTGCTAATTTAATTTGGAAGGGCAATCGAACATACACTTGGAGGTTACATATCGTCTTAAATCTTCCCTCTCTTGCCTTTTTTTGATTGTGAGCTGAGATTTAAGCTTTCCTAGAAGTACAGTATGATTGACAGCCTCGTTAAGCCAAGAAGGATCCTCATTTTCAGAGGCACAGCAACAACGACCTTTGGATGTAAAGCAGAGTTTTAATTTGTTTGAGCAACATGGAAAATCGGAATGGAAACTTTGCTGTGCTGACTATAAATAGCATCAATAGAAAAGGAGCAGTTATGTGTTGAGAGAGTTGTTGGTACAGACCCACTGTCTGGAATGTAGGCAGACTGCAGAAAATGGGTCCCGGAAGGCTGAGTCAGTATTGGGGCTAGGGAGCCAGTGCAGGATCAGGGCCTGAGTAAGGGATGCGGACTGAGGCACAGGGTCCGGGTTTAAGCCGATCAGGAAGAACAGGGGCAAGTGCAGAGCAGGACAGGGGAAACTGAGACAGAACAGGGTCAGAGTGGGGCACAAATAGGCTGGAGTCAAGGATGAGGCAGATGTTGCACCCAGTTTCCTGTTGCTAGTAGTCAGCCTTATATCCTGACTGGCAGCCAGTCAGGAAGCTGGAAGGCCACCACTCCAGAAGCCCTGAAAGCATGGGTTCAAGGCCAGCTATATCCCTCCTATATAATAATTAAGAGAAATACAAAACTCAGTCTCTAGTTTGTGTTACGTTTTTACAAGTTCTGGGACTTCCCTTATAACCTGTGCTGTATTCATTTTGGAAACAGGGCATTTGTTTCATAAGGACCAGTCGTCCTGAAAATGCAGTAATCTATAACAGCAATGAGGACTTCCATATTGGACAGGCCAAGGTAGGTACCGTCTAGAGAATTGCAAAGCCTGATGGAATATACTAACAATTTTCCTTTCTTTTTAAAAAAAAGTCCTTATTCTCCAAAAGTACTTGACTTGCAAGAATTAACCCTAGGCTGTGTGTGTTGGTTAAAGAACCCAAACCTTTGAAAAAATACTCTGACCTCTAATTGCTTGTCTCTCTCAGGTGGTGCTGAAGAGCAAGGATGACCAGGTGACAGTCATTGGCGCAGGAGTGACTCTGCATGAGGCACTCGCTGCAGCAGAGCAGCTGAGAAAAGGTGAACAGAGATTAGTGATGCTAAGCTTCTTGAAGAAATCTAGGCAGTGGAAGCCTCAGGAAATGTAAAACTATCCTGAATCCATGTGTGAACTACCTTATTGACAGTTACAGCATTCCAAGAGTTCTGAAGCAATGCTGATTATTAATTGGACTTGTCTGCTCCAGTCAGGGGTGGACTGAACTGTATATACAGATAGATTAGAAGAAACTATGGGTATGATCCTCCAACATGATAGCATGCACTAGTCATTAGTGTAGGCATAATTCCCATTCAATTAAATGAGACCTGCACATGCACTAACTGCTAGCATGTGCATTCTCCAGCTGGAGAATCTAACTGTAGCAAATTACTAACTCAAATATAAATACAGTTTTTCTGGAATAGCTGCTCTCCTGTTAATGAAAGCATTTGGCAAATGCCCTGTCTTCCAAGCCTTTCTCACCATATGAATGTCCTTTTGTAAATCATTTCATTAGCCCTTTTTACACGGGCAGCACCCACGCATGAACACCCAGAAATATAAGTATTTGTGTGTGGGTGCTGCCCATGTCAATCCTGCAGCGTGGGTGGGTGGGTGCATGCTCTCACACATGCACACCCACCTGTACCCATTCCGCACAAATGGAGCAACCGGCGAAAACAGCAGTTGCTCCATGTGTGTTGATGGGTGGAGGTGGGTGTGCATCGGTCTGCACCTGCCCCCCCCCACCACACATGGACTGCAACGCATCCCAACCCCTTCCTCCCCCCCCCACGTCGCGACCCGTGTAAAAAGGACCATTGATTAGTTCCGTTGACTTTACTGGCGCTATTAACATGAATAACAGCTGAAGTGTGTGGTCTTTTGTTGGATCCTTTTTTAAAAACCGATACAATGCGCTGTACAGCCCAGCGATATAACACATGAAATGTGTGTCATTGAACTGTGCCCAACAGCCATAACCCACAGTGATAAATGCAGAATTTGGTTACAAGCGAAACCTTTATTTAAGGATATTTTTTCTTCTTCCTATTTGGAAAAAATTGAGTTTTTTTTAATCTCTCTCTCTTATTGTGCACTTGTTTGAAATGAAAATGTTCCACCACATAAGAGCTAAATCAATTGGCTGAGTAGTATTCTGTATTTTTTTTATTTCTATGGTGCCCAGAAAGCACTGAGCAGTGGGAAAGACAGCAATCTATTGTGTCCAAAGATTTAATTGTGCTCCAGTTAACAGGCATGTCAGCTAGCAGCTCTGTCTTGTATACTCAAATACCTATATGAATTATTAGCTATAATAAGATTAAGACTGTTTTGGTGCATGACACTACTTTGGGTGCTTTCAAACATGATGGTGGCACGCTTTGCCACAGTTTTCTTGGCATTCAGATGGGGGCCACCGTCACGTTTGAAAGCGGCCACATCCCAGGCACCAGATATTGGCACGGGATCCTGGCCATGATGGTGACTAACCTGGCTGTGACTCGGGGAAATCTCCGAGTCACAACTCGGCCTACGCACCACCATCACGGCCAGCGTCCGGCCACCTGACCAGGAGTCAAATGGGCTTTCACGTCTGAAAGCCCGCTTTACTTAACCCGGTTTGGGTTCCCCTCCCCCGGTGCTGGGCACCATGGCAGCTGTCCTTGGCTGACATGGTGGTGCTACACATAGCATGGCAGCAGGGCCAGGCGGAGGCAGGGCTGGGCAGACGCATGTCCATGAGTCTCCCTGGCCCGCCCACTGTCACGTTGGTTTGGCGGCTGGGCCAATTCCCGACCCATCTGGGTAAGTCCATGGTGCTGGTGGGAGGCAATCCCATTTGAAGGCACCCTTTATGGAAGATGCTTCTCCTCCAGCTTTATTTGTGATGCATGCATCAGCATTCCAACTAGGACCATATGCCATTATCCTATGACACTGCTCTAGTTCCATGATGATATCTCTCTCTGACCAAAAATAAAAAAGGTCAGTGGGATAATAGGAAAAACCCTGCAATGAAAAGCATCTCCAAGAAAACAGCCTGCTTACAGGAAGAGATTACCAAATATTAAGAGTATAATACAATTAAAGGCTTTTAATAGTCCAGTGAGCAGGTTGGCATGCTACCTCTAGGAAGACTGAATTTTTAGGATGACCCTTGGAAATCTAGAGCTCAGGCAAGTTAGATTCGTAGTGACAGGCTCTCCTATATGTCATATTTTACATTCTTCCACCTGTTGTACTTAAAAGTTGGCAGAGCTAATCACAAGTGGAAGGGCATGGAAATGTGTGGTGGTAAGGGCATTCTTGGGGCCATAGAGCTGGCTTAACACCTCCCAGCTGCCATTATAATGTATGTAACTAGGCATAAAAGAGTGTGTGTCAGACTTCCCTCTACTTCAAATTATCATAGGATGTTGTAGTGGCCCCTTAAGGTCATTGGCTGCTTGCTTAAGTTAGACCAGTGGCCTGATGGCCCAAGATCGGGAGACTGAAAAGGTAGCTTAAAGCATGTTTAAGAGTAGTTTTCTGCATGCTTCCTTAGACATGGGAGATGATGTGGGTCAGCTAAAATAACTGCACCCACTGCCTGGGAGATAGAGAAACCCTTGTGCTAGAAATGGAGCAGTAGGGGAGGAGTGATTGCCAGACACCAAGGAGAAGGAAGTTTGGGTGACTTTTGAGTTGACAAGAATCCATTTGTAAACCATATTCTGGGCACAGTCAAATCATACAGTGGTTAAGGGCCTTGGACTGTTTACTTGAAGTTTATAAATGTTTATATTTTTTAAAAAAATTGCATTCAGCTCTTGTTTTAATAAGCCACATGACCTCTTGTGGGATAACTTTACAATTCAACTTCTGCAGAAAAAATCTACGTCCGAGTGATTGACCCATTCACTATCAAACCTCTGGATAAGAAAACCATCCTTGAAAATGCAAGAGCAACCAAAGGCAGAATTATCACTGTGGAAGACCATTACTATGAAGGTAAGCCAGTTTCCTCTCTTGCAAGGTAAGGTGTGCACAGCTGTACAGACTCTTTAGCACTCCTGACACCCACTGGCAAGATGCTGAGAGGCCCTGTTCTGCCAGCCAATAAGCAGCACAGCTTCTTTCCTGTTTGTCTCCCATACCTCTTGTCTGCACAAGTCTCCAGCAGCTTGTCTGGGCAGGTGTGTTCAGTAGGTGCACACCTCCAAATTACACAAGGGCAGAAAGACTGCAGTTTCCATGATCTATGTGCCAAACAGTAATCTTCTTGTAGAAGGAAAGGAATGAGCGCTTATTTATTTATTTATGTATAATTCCATATGCATGCCACCCCCTCCTGCTACAAGCATCTCGGAGTGGCTAACAACATTTAAAAACCTATAATAAAATTCATTAAAATGAACATTTCCCAAGATTAACCCCCCCAAAAACAATAAAACCCCACCATAACCCAACCCACCCATCCCATCTCCTTTGGCAAAGACCCGGTGGAACAGCCAGGTCTTACACTTTTTATGGAAACGGGGAGGTCAGCGGTCAGGCAGACCTTCAATGGGAGGGAGTTCCACAGCTGCGGTGCAGCCACCGAGAACGCCCTGCTCATGGTTGACATCCGGGGAATCTCAAGAAGGGTGCTCCCGGCCGACCGCAGAGGTCGATCCAGAATCCAGAGGGTGAGGCGCTCCTGCAGGTAGGTGCGGCCCAGGCCATTTAGGGCTTTAAAGGTCAACATCAACATCTTGAATTGGGCCCGGAAGACTATCGGCGGCCAGTGCAGAGAACGGAGCACTGGAGTAAAATGCTCATGTCGGCCTGTCCCCTTCAGGAGATGAGCCGCCGCATTCTGCACCAACTGCAGTCTCTGGACCAGCACCAAGGGTAGCCCCATGTAGAGCACGTTACAGTAGTCTAATCTCAAGGTAATAAAAGCATGGATGATTGTGGCCAGGTCCAAGTCTGAGACATATGGCCTAAGCCAACGTACCAGGTGTAATTGGCAAAATGCACCCTTTGCCACAGCTGTCACCTGGACATCCAGGCAGAGCTGTGGATCAAGGAGAACCCCCTGACTATGGACCTGGGATAACAGGGGAGGATGGACCCCATCAATGATGGGGGCCATCACTCCCCTGGCTTTCCCCACAGCCATCACCTCCGTCTTGTCAAGATTTAACCTCAAGCTGTTCGCCCTCATCCAGTCCCCCACAGCTGAAAAACGCTGGGTAAGCACCAAGACTGCTGGACCTAGGTCTGATGAAAACAAGAGAGAGTTGGGTGTCATCAGCATATTGATGACACCTTACGCCAACCTCCCACAAAGGCTGCATATACACGTTGAACAAGAGAGGGGGAAAGATGGAACCCTGCGGGACTCCACACGTGAGGCCCCAGGGAGAAGATGAATAATCACCCAGCACCACATGCTGGGTTCTTCCAGCCAGGAAAGAGCGGAACCATTCAAGAATAGTCCGGCTCATTCCTGCCCAGTCCCGCTGCCGAGTCACCAACAACTCATGATCAATGGTATCAAATGCAGCCGAAAAATCTAACAAAATCAACAGGGTTGAATGACCCTGGTTCAACTCTTGGGAAAGGTTGTCAACCAAGGCCACAAGCGCAGTCTCCATGCCATAACCCGGATGGAAGCCAGACTGGGGGATCAAGGAAGTTGACCTGATCCAAATGCTCCTGAAGCTGTCAAGCCACCATCCGTTCAATAGCCTTCCCTAAAAAGGGAAGGTTAGAAGCTGGCTGATAGCTGGCCAGGGCATCAACGTCCAATGATGACTTCTTGAGCAAGGGTCGCACCACTGCCTCCTTGAGGCGATACAGCACCCTGTCCTCCCTCCCTAAGGGAGATGTTGACTATCCTGGCCAGCAACGGCCCTAATGTCTCCCGGCTGACCTTGACCAGCCAGGATGGGCATGGGTCTAATTCACAATAGGTGGCTCGAACAGTCCCAAGAGCATCACCCACATCTGAGGGTGACACGTCTTGAAATTCAACCCATAAAACAGGACAAGATGGGGCACTTGGAGACGCACCACAGCAACAGGCAAGGAGTAGGGCACTGTTAGATTATGATGCTGTGGCTTTGTCCTAGACTGGAGTTCCTCTTCCTGTTTTTAACATGGCTAGTAATTACCTTGATATAGCACATTGTAGACAGGACACCTAAAGTTTATTCCAGGATACAACCCTTTGCAATTTAATTTAGCTACATCTGTGTTGTTTGAGCATTACAGCTTAGCCTGCTGAGTTAGCCATTTATACTGCAACTTGACACGAGACACCACTCCTCTGAAGGGTGAAATTTTACTAACCACACATTTACTTCTTCTCCATATGGTGTAGCCCAGTGGAGAACTGAGCTCACTGTGTGTACATCTGCCAGAAAGCCTCCCAGGATTGTGTCTGGTGGTCAGTTGCTCCTTGTGCCGCTTGCCTAGTGTTCTGCTGTGGCGCTGTGCTGAGTGTCTCCTGCACCCAGGGCCGGCCCAAGGGTTTCCGGGGCCATGTGCCAAGCCTTGCTGCGGGGCCCCAAAGGCCGGCCGGCACTTGCTAGAATTGGGTGGGGGAGGGGATTTTCAGGGGATGAGGGGCAGCTGGTTACTTACCTGCAACTTGACTGTGTCAGCTCAGCTCCGCAGCGTATAACTGGCAAGGGATTCCCAGGAAGTTTAACACACACACACACACCCCATGAGGACTGACTCGGAGACGCCCGGTGGGGGGGGGGGGGAAAAACGGCGTCATCTGTCAGTCTCTAGCCCGCCACAGCGCGGGGGCCCTCTTTGGGGCCATCCGTAGATCACTCCCTTGCCCTTAGGAAGTGACGGTGGTAAGCATAAAAGCCTCTTGTGGAACAAAGCGATCTGCAAGATTCATGATCTTCTGAACTCCTATTCTTTTTTTGTTAAGCAGCTGCATTAAGCTGCGTACAGAAAGATAAGGCCTACTAGCCATGACTCTTTATATACTATATATCCTCCTTTCTAGGTGGCATTGGAGAAGCCGTGTCCGCTGCTGTAGTTGGAGAGCCTGGAATCACCGTCACTCGCTTGGCTGTATCCCATATCCCAAGAAGTGGAAAATCAGCTGAGCTCCTGAGGATGTTTGGCATTGATAAAGAAGGCATCATACAGGCAGTGAAGGGGACAGTCTCCAAATCAAGGAATGCAGAGTAGTTAGAAACGTTCACATATTATGTTACGCAGGAGCACTGTTTGGAAAAGGAGTACTGTAACTTTCAGGCACAGGTGCTTAAAATATATGCAGAGAGTTCTAATAAAAAAACATGCTTTGAGAATAAAGTGTCCATCATTTGCCTATAGGGATTTCAGGTGGAAGGTGCACTCTGATTATCAACACTATAGAGTGCTTTAGACCATTTTTAAGATTGTTAGTTGAAATGTCAACTTGATCATGTATGAAAAGATACACCCCTTTACCACCTGTTTTTAGGGTTGCCACCTTTTGTGGTTTGACCGTGAGACTCCCATAGGCCAAAATGGGAGTCTCGAAGTCAAACCACAAAAAGTGGCAACCCTATTTGTTTTTCATAATCCCAACTGCCATGCGTTTTGGTTGTTGTTTATTTGATCCATTTTATTTCCCCCTGAGAATGTCAGCTGTTTGATTCAGTGCTGTAAGTATTAGCATGCTAACATGAGGCTGTGGCGTATCAATGCAGGAACTGTCGTCAAACAATAGAAGAAAGCAGAGTTGTGAACTGTTAAAATACGATACCTGAAATTGTAACACACAATCTCAGTCCCCTATCCTGCATCCTCCAGGAGGACCCTTCTCCCCTTGAACACACATGCGCTCCCATTCTGAATGAACCACCCCAAGCTACTGGGATAACATTTTTCTCTTGATTGCAACATCAGTTTTTGAACTGAAGTCATTCCTCAGTTTCTTTATGACGTCTTATATTTTAGAGATTCAGATCACTGAATGTATCCAAGAACAACATGGCTTTTGATCATGACGATGCCCAATACTGTACATTAGCAGTCTGGCTGACCATAAACAACCTACATACCAAAGAGAGGAAATGGGCAAACTATCCTAACCTTGCCCTCCACTTTCCCTTCCTTACACAAGTTGAGTTACTGAGGGCCAATCCCATGTCCTGCACCACACAACTGCGTGCTCTGCGCAGGCCCCATGCTGGGTTTGCACGTGCATCTGTGCATGCTCCGTGGGGCATGGGACTGGCCCCATTGTCAAGTTCTCGCATGTTCTGTAGGAAGAGAAACTAAAGAAACTATTAAGCCTTAGTTAATAAAACAGGCTGAAGATCTCCAGTTACAATAAATGCAAACAAAATGGCATTCTGCCTCAGCAGCATTACCTTGGTCTGAACTAGACTTAATTTTAAAATACATTTTGAGACAGGAGTGGTATGCAAAGATGGAAGAACTTGAATGTTTTAATACTTTTTAATACTTATTGCCTAATTGAACACATTTCTTATTTACACAAAGACTATAATTCAGCAATACAACCAGCATTTTGCACAATCAGTGGCACCATTGTATAAACAGACGTGGCTCAAGTTATGCAAGAAAGATACATTTGTTTACAAATAAAAGGCTACAACTTTCTGTCCTCTACTCAGAAAGCCTTACAGTAGTGTTCCTTTGCACTTAAAGGTTTCAGGTTAATAACTTTAGGTCTATTTCTTTTCCAGTTTTACTTTGCATTTTACATGCTTCTCCCTGCATGTTCTGTCTTGAACCATAATGTATAATAATTATTTATTTTGCAAATGCCTCATGTTTTGCAACATGCATCTTTCATTATTCATAATGAATTATTCCATAAACACATTAGCAAAATCTCCCTATAAAATGACAGGCGCCACAAATACTGTTTGTTTTTCTAGATTTAAAAAAAAAATCAGTCCTTTTTACCTGGTGCAAGGAAAATATCAGGTTTTCTGTTGCTAATAATACATTTCCACATCTCTTCTCTGCACATACAATTTCACCCAGCTTTCACTGTGCATCATAATCTTCGCAGAGATGTTCATCAGGTTCTGACACAAGATAATTTGATGCAAAACTGACTGTGGGTGTTTAACTGCACTATCATGTAAGTAAACTAGGGAATGCCAAGCCTGTGGTCTTACAAGGGAGCCTTTGATCTTCTGTGATTGCCCCTTGGAGGAGAGGATATAAAATGTTAGGGAACAAAGGGCCTTGTCTAGCCAACCTGCTCAGATAAAATTCTGCAAATAGAGAGAGTTCCCTTAGGGGGAAGGATAGTTGGTTTTAGAAGGGGGAGAATCCAGCCATCCGAACCTTGGGCCATTGGGGGGGGGGGAGAAGAAGAGGCTGGGCATGCCAGGCAGGACATACTACAGGGGTGAGCAAACTGTAGCTTAGGAGTCTCCTGTGCCTCAGGCAGTTCAAGTGTGTCTCTTGCAAAGGTTGGTCTTGGGCTCCACACTGCCTTAATGGTTCTGTGTCTTCATTGCATCCAAGTCTCAGCAACCAGGACTGCAATGTACCAGCTTTGCCAGCCAACCGTGAAGCTGGTGTGGTGTGTGTATGTGTGTTGTGGTTCTTGGCTAGATGACGGTTCTGGTACATGACTCTTGTGGTTGAGAAGTGCACCTGCCCCTGATATATTGACAAGACTGAGATTTAATGCATAATTCCAACTTACCATCATTTACTGGCTCTACTAAATCACAACACACTTTAAATGAGAAGCTGGAAATGCTGAGTTCTGTTTGCTGGTGGAATTATTAACATAATTTACAGTTAAATTTGATAGTGGCCATTATAATAACTGCACCATAAAGCAGGTTATTAACTTTAATACAATAAATCCAGGAACCTGTTGAAGCCTCTTGGAATCTTCTGCTTACTTGTCTTTTCTGATACCTACAGGCAGGAAAAAGAGGGAGAAGAGGACTGTCAGGAGAACTGCATTGTTAAACCCACTATGAACCAGGGACCTGTGCTCACTGCATTTCCCCCATTAATGCAGTGAACATGGGTCCCTACTGTTGCCTTCCTAGCTCTGCAGATTTGGGTAGTCCTTAGTATCTGAAAAATACACTAACTGGTATTGGACTTGTCTCCTCTTTTTCCTTTACTCTTGCTCTGGCTACATAATTCTCATTTCAAGCATTGATGGGAAACAACTGAGGTCCTCTATAGGAAATCAAGTGTCTGGTCATGTAAAAAATAGAGCTGATATAACAATTTCTAACTCCAAATAGACGCTAACATACGCATGGTGACTTGCAATACAATACAGTAGCTCCTCACTATGCCAGACTTCTTGGGAATCTAATCTAAGCTTTCCGTCCATTTTAGTGAAGCGATTAGAATAGAAAAGGACAATCCTAGTACCGCAAAGAGGAAGGGAGGGAACTGCTGGCTTTGTCATAACCACGTCTTTGCCGTACAGCAGCACGGTGCTACAGTGAGGGTCCCATACACTTTAAGACAGATTTTTTTTAATTGGGTACTAGGTATAGCTCTAATGTAGATGCTGTGCTCAGAGATAGTTAGGTGGTTTAAAAAGACAGAGTAAGAATGAGAAACGCTGGTATTACCAGGTATTCCAGATCTCTGAATCAAGGGAACAAGACCTTCAATGATGCTGCGAATTCGATTCACTAGTTAAACAAAACAAAAGGGTGATTCAGAATCAGCTGGACATCAACATGAAAGAAGTGGGAAAGAGAAGGGGTGTCCTGCAGCATCCCCTGACACATACAATCTCGGGCAGTTTGACTACTGAAACTAAGCACTTTTGAGATCCCATTAGCAATGCGATACTGACTGCAAACCAAATTTCCTCATGGCAAAAATACTTCCATTTTTGGAAGTACAACCTCAAGGCAATAGAGAACTAGTAGTATAGTAATATCTGTTATTGGACCAACTACAGTTGGTAGAGGAATGTCAACTCGATTTGTGGAGGACCAACTAGAGTTGGACCAGTAAAAGATCTCTCAGTACTACTTTGTCTCTATTGCCTGTATTTGGAACCAACACCACAACTTTACTTTCTCTACACATGTAAAGAAAGGGCATTCAAGTAGTCTGCAGCATATCCTGCAACATGCCTTTTCTCCCAATGAGAGCCCCCCCCCCCCCCAAAAGCTCTAGCTTTTCTTTTTTAATATCACTATTTCCGATATAGAGTTCTATATTACTGGAATTGAATAGTCCTTTTTAGCAAGACAGGCTAGCCGACAGTCCTTGTGCCTACGTTGGTGAGGGAATGAGGAAGGCCCAGCTTTCCAGCTTCGGTTACTTTGGAAACAGTCGGAACCTTTCTACTATAGAACTGGCCATTACAAAGATTTCTAGAAAACGAGGAGAGATCTCTTTGCTATGAGCTGTTACAAAAAACTTGTAATTGTCAGGGAATTAAAAATGAGTCCGCTTCTTCAACTGAATGTCAGAGGTCAGGATATGATATTTTATTTCAAAAACTTATCAGCTAGAGCAGCATGTATTTTTTAATGTGAGGGTGATTGTGATATTTTGCAGGCAGAATCGAAGCATTTGCATGCTGCTTGATCTGTATTAAGTGATCTCTTTAACTCATTGCCCCACTTGCTGATGTAAAGCAGATTGTTTTCTTGGATACAACACAATGTACATACCTAGACCAAAGTATATTCCAGTGGTTTCTAGGAATGCAAAGGACATTAAACTGATGCCAACCGAGATCTTCCAGTCTAAAAAACATATACAAATATTTAGTTTTGCTCATTCTTTTATCAATGCAATAGTCGTTTCTTATATTAAGTTTTCTTACCGTTATACTTGTAGTAGCAAACTAGCAAGGACCCAACAGAAAAGCACAGAATGACAAAATGAAAGAATATATCTGCAATTAAAAAAAAAGGGAATATGGTCATAGCTCTGAAATCCTGACCCTAGATCAACTTTCTGATCCTAAGCCATAAAAAATTGATAGATAGATAGATAAATAAATTAACAGAATCCCATTGACTTCAGTAGGGCTTCACTTGTGCAATTGCATTTAAAATTGTAACCAACATCTCAGAAATAGCATTATTTTTTTTAAAATATATCCTTTCAGTTTTGCTGCTGGATGACTTATGCCAGGATGGGGATCCTTTTCCCGCCCAGGGGCAACTTTGAAAATTAATATAAGCTCTGCTGGTTGCAGGGGCTGGGCCAAGCTCAGGAGTGGGGGAAGGAAGAGGCAGCTCCAGATCACTGATCCATCCCCTGTCCTTGAGTGCATGCTCCCTTCTCCTGAGCTCACCCACTCAGTGTTATTATTATTATTAACAAACATTTATATAGCGCCAGCAGTGTACCTGGCACTTTACAAAGTAATAAAATAGACACGGTCCCTGCCCCTAGGGCTTACAATCTGAGAGACAGGATGGGGGAGAGACTTAGGAAGGGGAACAGAGGGAAAGACTTGGGGGCAGGGTGGATGAGCCAGATCCAAGAATTACACAGGAGTCCAATAAAAACTAGCTGGGGGTCACATTTGGCCCCCAGGTCTGAGGTTCCCTACCCCTGCTTTATGCACTTCTACTAGACATGAACGATCAAAGTCCAGCTACTTCAGTACATGCACCGTTGGAAGCATATCAATAGCTTGACTGCTTTGTTCAATCTGGGTAAGTACCTTGAACCAAACTCTTCTTTTGGTTATAGGTTCCTCTCAGTTTTTGACCAATTAAATTCTTACCGTCTTTCCGTATGCCTTTCCACCATCTTGGCACATGGTGTCGGTGTAAGACATCCTTTTCATACACTAGAGGGAAATGAAATTTGAGCTTGAGCAACAGCATCCAAAACAAATTTGGTTTTGTTTTCTGCTTGATCACAAGGATTTTTAACAACTATAAGTTTAAAATAATTATATGAAGGATTTTTTAAAAAAGTGTTTATTTTAACTGGTAGTGGAGATTTGGAAGAAGAACTGGGCACACACCCTGGAGATATGTAGAGAACATGGCATTTTGTGTGAACCTGAATTTCATTTTGGGTTCAAACCTGGAAAATAGAATCCAGGTTGAATGTCTGGTTTTTACATAGCCACCCCCGTGGGCTAAGTTTGCCCAAAACGTTACAGATCTCTGGGGCAGAATGGCCCGATATTATGTAATCTCTTCTGTAACTCTACTGGCCAGTGGGTGAATTTGCATTGAGTGAACTATCCAAAAAGTTATTTTATATTGCTGTTCTGTACTAGCTGTCCAATTTCTTGTTTTCAGTCTTGAGTCTTCAGGGAATAACGGGGCACCCATGATAAGGTGCAATGTTTCTTTCATGTCACACAAAGCTAGTTATTGTAATACAATATATAGGAAGGAAAAAGCACGCTATAGAAAATGTAACTTCTCAACATCTATTTTATATATTACCATCTGCAATTCCATCTTCCCTTCTCATGATTTCTGAAAAGGAACACAAAATAGGATGGAAATCTTCATTAATGTATATCACACACATTACATATGCATTTTTACAAAAATCAGAAAGTCTCCCTTTTGCCAATAACTGGTCACACTATTCCCCACAATTAGCAAGCCTGTCATCTAGGGTGAAAACAGACATGACGCTAACCACCCTTTAACCACCCTTGGTGGTCATTTATGGATGTTTCAGGGCTGCATAGGGCACCAATACAGCCCTGCAACATGCATAAATAACCACCAAGGGTGGTTAGCGTCATGTCTGTTTTCACCCCTAGTCACGCCAAGCATCAAAACCTATTAGGCTATGGATCTAGCAGACCAGCAGGGGGAGCAAGTAGAAGAGATGACACCATCTGAGGAGAGGCAGCAATATATGTTTGTTGTTGGTTATTTGGGTTGCTGATCACTGTTGTCTCCTAGTCAGCTAGATGCATTTCCATAGATATAGTCTTGGAGCCAGTCTCCTCCAATATCTAGGCTACTACCTGGAAGGCATAAGGAAACCTGAAATTAAGCAGTTACAAAATTCCCTTTTCCTCAGTACCAGGCTGCTGCCTCTGGTAATGTATGAACATTTATTTACCTGATTCATCGTAGGGAACTGTCCTTCCCACAGCACCTTAACGTTGCACAGACACAGAGTAGAAGATAAATATCTGTCTAATAAATACTTACGGCCAAATAATATATCCATAATAATCCATTCTGTAGTTACCAAGCAATATTAAATATTGTTCAGAGCAGGGATACACTGTGCTCTTGAGTTGCAAGTGTCTTTTTACCTTGTGGTCTACAGTTCGCAACCCGTTGAAGAGCCCTGCATCTTTGAGCGCTTTCCCTCAGAGGCCCCATAGATGTGCCTCTCCCCACACTCGCAGATTGTCTCCAGATGGACCCACGCAGATGTGGATCCAGTCTCCCTCCCCTCCTGCACCAAGGTGCAGGAGACTGCGACACCCAGCTCTTGGGGTAAGATGATGCGTGCCATCCTGCTGACGGCTGCTGCTCAGCAGGGTTGCCATTCCCATGTTCCTGGACACTTGGAGGAATCGGGGGTGGGTCCAGCCAGACCATGCACCATAGCAGGGCAGAGGGAGGCTGATGCATGCTGTTGGGTGTGAGTTGGGGGCAGGGCACTGGTGACCTCACCCCCTTCCCAGTATCCCACCATCAAGGGAGCACCCTCTGCAGGGCCCTAGAAATTGTCATGTTTGAGGCCCTGCTGGGGGAGAGAGCGCAGCCCCTGAACCCTGCCCTGTGTACCTGGGGGGCCACCGTGGAACCCCCAGAAGAGCAGTGCTCAGGCCGTTGGCCCTGGGTGGGTGGCTCGCTCTTTGTGGGGGTATTTGTGTGGGGTCTGGTGCTATCCTTCCTCTCTGACTGTTCAGTGGAGCCAGCCCATGCACCAGCGGATGCTGTAACTCTGGTCAGCACTGGCTGCTCATCAGAGCGAACATTAAAGCTGGATTATAGCCTTAACCTAGAGACACTTCCTGCCCGACAGCCATCGTTGGCTTGAGCTGCGATTCTGAGTAGGCTGGGAGGGATATGAAACAGCTCTTACACTTATGGCCCATGTCTAACGTTAATGATGAACTACTGTGCTACACGCATTCACAAAACCCTAGGAATAAGTGTAGAGTCTCTGCACTGATATTAATATTTAAACTGGTAGAAATAGCCTCAGTTTCCACAGTCAAGTTTGCTAATGTGCATCATGCCAGGGGGAACAGCCAAAGAGAGATCAGAGAGGAACTCTGATCTGGGGCTGGCCTTAAGCAGGGCCAGTAGGGCCCATGGTCCAAGCCCCCCTGTCAGAGGGAGCCCACAGGGAGGCCAGTTCTGGTGCTTCTGAGGCCCCAGGATATGGGGCCTTCTCCCCACCTGTGAATCTCAGCCCCTGGGGCGGCTGCTTCCTGTGGGGCCTTCTCCCTCCCCTCACTTTCAGCAACTTTCAGTAAATCAATGATCCCTGAATCCTCCATGTCCGAGGCATGTGTGTGAGAAAGGGGGAGAGAGAGAGAGCTTGTGTGTGCATGGGAAAGCCTGTGCGGATGTGCATGTGTGTGAGAAAACGTATTGCACGTCTTTGTTTTTGTAAGCAAACACTGGATAGCCAATTCTTAAAGGAATGGTGCCGTGGGACCCACACATTTTATTTTTGCCCTGGCCCCACAAATTCTGAGGCTTGCTAATCCCCTCCACAGCGTGCTCTGCCAACCTTCAACAAGCTCCCTGTAGGGGAAAAAGAGGAGGGGCTTTATAGGCCAAGCCCTAAGCTCAGAGGCACTTAAAGGCATGGCAAACAGAAACAGGACACGTGTCCATAGGGGTGTCATTTATGCAAATTTCTAAAGGAACACTTATGAAAAATACATATTGCAGGACCTGCACCTTAGGCACCAATGCAGGTCCTGCAATGTGTATTTTTCATAAGTGTTCCTTAGAAATGTGTCTAGGTAACAACCCTATGTGCACACCTAACATTGCTTGTATATGTTCTGCTTGGGGGAGAAAAACCCAATACCTGAGCAGTGTCCCATTGGTGTTTTATGCTGGTTCTACCAATAAAGAAATAATGTGATTGTTACTTCACACCACCAGCAAGTACCTAGGCCTCAGTCTACTGGGTGTTTTTAGAAGAGATGCTACCCTGCATGGCCACCCAGGAGCCACGTATCCCACCAGCTGCCTGAAGGTGGAGCTGGGAAACACGCGCTCCTGTGAGCCATGGAGCATCACAGAGCACTGCCAAGAAAGCTGGAGTGGGCCATGCAGGGCAAGCCAAATAGTTCTGTGACAAGGGGCAGCCAGAGAGCCCCTGCTCATATGAACTGGCGGTCAGCCACGCCAACAGAATGGTGTCTCCCGCTCATAGGCATTGTGGGCAGAGCCGCAGAGGACATGGCCTTTGCCAGTCACAAGAACTAGCCAGGAGCATGGGGGAGCCTGGGTTCCCCAGCGCTGATGCCAGGGACACGTCAATTGCAAAGGCCAGCCCGGCGTGCTTTCCCCTCCTCCATGGCCCGTGGCAGAGGGGGTGTGTGACAGCTGGCCTCCATGGATGGGGTAGCCACTCTGGGAGTCACCTGTTTGAATCCCTCCCTATGCACTTGAGCTGAGTAGGTGCTCCGCAGCACTGCCCACTCAGCGGCCACAGATCCCCATTGTCTTGCTTGTTTAAAAACACCCACTAAGTCTTCCTGATCAGAAGCCATGTAGGGAAGCAGTTCTACTCTTATCAGGGCTTACAGAAAACTAGCTCGGCAGTCTCCGAAGGGATGCCATAAACAGCGTTTGCCAAGTATTATCTCATAATGACTGTCTGGATCATTTTAAAGAAGTCCTGAGCCTTTAATCCAGTGATCATTATTCATTTCCTTTGTTTCACAGATAAGGTGTAGACAGAGTCAGGTTAGGGGGGAAATCGTACTTCCAGCTATTTAACCCCTCTTAATAGATAGTTTGCTGGTCTTGGGCTCCACATAGTTAACGGCAGTACAGTCTTACTGTGGGAAAGAAAGGCTTTGCATACCACTTTCATTGTGATGGGATTCTTCCTGACTTTTCTTGTTCACAGTTGGTTTAACGGTTGC
This sequence comes from Sphenodon punctatus, assembly GCA_003113815.1. Lineage (NCBI taxonomy): Eukaryota > Metazoa > Chordata > Lepidosauria > Sphenodontia > Sphenodontidae > Sphenodon > Sphenodon punctatus. The sequence goes on along the minus strand of QEPC01004593.1, from coordinate 5,260,672 downwards.
CACAGCGGCCTTTGGCCTCGGGGAGCTGGTCTTGTTTGCTAAGAAAGAAAGAAACATAGTGACATAGTTATCCACAGCATCAGAAGCTATTGATTTGTTACGTGCCCTACTGTACTCTTCTGCCCACTCCAGGAGCCCTTTGAAAACTCGACGCACTCAGATGGTGAGAAATTTGTAAGCTGCTAATGGGTCTTTCTGAAAGAGCTAGTCTTTTGTAGCTTATTAATCTGATTTACTTGCAACACCTTTTCAACTTGCTAACATTTTGTAATCTAAAGAGAAGCCTTAAGGTTCAGGTTAGAATAATGCATGGGTGGGGAACCTTTTCCTTCCTGGGGTCCACTCTAAAACTGAGTATCAGCTCCAACAGCAGCATAGAATTAGGGGTGGGAGTGCTTAAGGGGGACCCTCAGGAAAAGGAGGCTGCAGCTCATGAACCTGTGGTATGGATCAGCTGTTGTGTACATGCCCTCCTCTCTACTCCCTTACCCTGAGCTCAGTCTCTCAGTGCTTTAGAATAGGAACTGGATCCAGGGGGCCAAACCCAGGAACTGGAAAAGAGGCCAAATAAAAACCTAGCCATGGGCTGTATTTGGCCCCCAGACCTAAGGCTCCCCACCCTGGGAATAATGGATGCAAATATGCCACCCCCTGCTAAACACATTTAGACACATTTCCTATTTAGGACCAATCTGCACACGGGTTGGTATTTATTATTATTATTATTAACAAACATTTATATAGCGCCAGCAGTGTACCTGGCACTTTACAAAGTAATACAATAGACACGGTTCCTGCCCCTAGGGCTTACAATCTGAGAGACAGGAGCTGGGGGAGAGACTTAGGAAGGGGAACAGAGGGAGAGACAAGGGGTCTAACATTCATGAAGATGCGAGGTCTCAAGTGCACGTACTTGGCTTGGTTACGATGAGAATGACAGCAGGCAGGTCCATGTTGCAAGGATAAGGGTAAACCGATCGTAGGTATAGGAATAGTGGCTCAGCAGGATAAAGAGTCAGACAGAGCAGAGCGAAAGAGGTGAGTTTTAAGGAGAGATTTGAAGGTATGAAGGGAGGGGGCAAGGCGGATGTGGACAGGGAGGGAGTTCCAGGCATGGGGGGCAGCAAGTGAGAAGGGACGAAGGCGCTTAGGGGAGCAGGGAAGGCGTGGAAGGGCGAGAGAAGGGACAGAGGAGGAGCGAAGTGCACGGGCTGGAGTATGGAGGGCGATAAGTGCAGAGAGGTAGGGGGGAGCAAGGTTGTGAAGAGCTTTATAGGTGAAGACTAGGAGCTTGTGCAGGATTCGTTCAGGAAGGGGAAGCCAGTGAAGCGAAGAGAGGAGGGGCTGCACATGGTCGAAGCGACTGGCGAGGTAGATGACCCTGGCAGCAGAGTTTTGGACAGAGATGAGGGGAGAAAGGTGAGACCGGGGAAGGCCAGTGAGAAGGAGGTTACAGTAATCGAGGCGAGAGATGACCAGAGCATGAACAAGAGTTTTGGCAGACGAGACAGAGAGAAAAGGGCGAATCTTAGCAATGTTATGGAGGGAGAAGCGACAGGATTTAGCAACAGAGTCAATGTAGGGTTTAAAAGAAAGGGCTGAGTCAAAGATGAAGCCTAGGCTACGGGCTTGGGGGACAGGCAGGATGGTGACTCCATCAATAGTTATTGACAGTGAGGAAGGAGAGGAAGGATGAGGGGGGAAGATAAGGAGTTCAGTTTTAGCCATGTTGAGTTTGAGTTGACGTTGAGACATCCAGGTAGAGATGTCAGAGAGACAGTTGATGAGACGAGCTTGAACAGAGGGAGAGAGAGAGGGAGTAGAGAGATAGAGTTGAGTGTCATCAGCATAGAGGTGGTATTGGAAGCCATGGGAGGCAATGAGTTTGCCTAAGGATGAGGTATAGATCGAGAAGAGGAGAGGGCCAAGAACAGAGCCTTGAGGAACACCAACTGAGAGGGGGAAGGAGGAGGAGGCGGAGTTGGAGAGAGACACATTAAAGGAGCGGTCAGAGAGGTAGGAGGAGAACCAGTTATGGACAGAGCCACAAAAGCCAAGGGAGTGAAGGGAATCCAGCAAGAGTGAGTGGTCAACAGTATCGAAGGCAGCAGAGAGATCAAGGAGGACAAGAATGGAATAGAGACGTTTAGATTTAGCCACCAGAAGATCGTTGGTGATCTTAGCGAGAGCAGTTTCAGTAGAATGAAGGGGGCGGAAGCCAGATTGGAGGGGGTCAAGGGAGGAGTTGGAGGATAGGAAGTCAAGGCAGCGGGAGTAGACAACACGTTCAAGCAGCTTGGAAGCAAAAGGAAGGAGTGAGACAGGACGATAGCTAGAAGGGTCAGAGGGGTCAAGAGTGGACTTTTTGAGAATAGGAGAGACTGTGGCATGTTTGAAGGCAGAAGGGAAAGAGCCAGTAGAGAGGGAGAGGTTGATGATGTGCAGGAAGGAAGGGGCGACAGTGGGAGTAATGGAGGTGAGGAGGCGGGAAGGAATGGGATCAAGGGGGCAAGTGGAAGGGTTGGAGGAGGAGAGCAGAGAGGAGATTTCCTTAAGGGAGGCAGGGGAGAAGGAGGACATGAGAGAAGGAGGGGGAGGAGGGAGAGGGGTGGGAGTGGGAAGAGAGGAGTGGGAAGCGATGTCGAGGCGGATCTTGTCTATCTTGGAGGTGAAGAAGGAGGCAAGATCCTGAGCAGAAAGGGAAGAAGGAGGGGGAGGACAGGGAGGCTTGAGGAGGGAGTCAAAGGTAGAGAACAGGCGGCGAGGGTCCCGAGAACAGGACTCAATGCGGGAGGCATAGTAGTGTTGTCTAGCAAGGGAGATAGCAGAAGTAAGGGTGGAGAGACAGAATTTGAAGTGAAGGAAGTCAGCGTGAGAATGGGATTTGCGCCAGAGTCGTTCAGCAGCACGAGTGCAAGAACGGAGGTGGCGGATACTAGGGGTGAGCCAAGGACGGGGGTTGTGGGAGAAGGCAGGGCGGGAAGAGAGAGGGGCATGGGAGTCAAGTGTGGAGGAGAGAGAGGCGTTGAGAGCAGAGACAGCGGAGTCAGGGGAGGAGGAAGAGAAGACTGTAGGAAGAAGGGGAGAGAGAGAGGAGGCAAAGTCCAGGGGATCAATAGCTTGAAGGTCACGGAAGGGGCGTAGAGAAGGGGAAGAGGAGGGGGGACAGTGGGAAATGTTGAAAGAAGCAAGGAAGTGGTCTGATATAAGAAGTGTTTGGAATTTGTGCTGCTTCCCATTTTGGAACCACACTGCTACAAACAGCCGTTTAGACTCCAGACTGGCATTTAGCTCCCTAAACGTGCTGCAGACTGACTTCCTCTGCTGTAACTTGCTCTTCTTCAGTAATCTGTAAATGTAGGGGCCTGTCTTGGAAGTCCTCTGCACTGCTATCCTGGCTACATGGGAAGCTGCGCTGTCACGTCCCCATCGCCAACACCAGCCAGAACACTCCCTGCCAGGCAGCTAATGAGTGGCAGGAGCAGCCCCAGGCCACACCTCCCAATAGTCCTGTGTTAGATGGGACTGTTCTGCTTTTGCAGGAAAATCCTCCTGTCATCATTTTCTTGCTGCTTAAACTTCTCATTTGCTGAATGATGACTCTCAATCTCAGTGACTGAGCTAGTGGCCACTACTTCACATCAGGTAAATATAATGCCCAGGATATCTGACATTTCCACTTTGCACAGACAGCTTTGCAAAATCACCCCTGAACTAGTGGTGGCAAGGAACCAGGGGAATAGCTAGAATAGGTGCAGCACATTCCTGGGGGGGCCCCAGCAGGATGCCCATTCCATCTTCAGCACCAGGGCCCAGTCCCACCTAGCTACGCAAGGAACTGTTCTTCATTACTACAGAAGGCAGAACTAGAAATGATGGGCTCAAATTACAGGAAGGAAGAGTTCAGTTAAATATCCTGACAGTAAAGGCTGTGTGCCAATAGAAGAAGTTGCCTAGAGCGGCTCACTGAAAAGTCTCTCTGTTACTGGGGGGCTGGACAGCTATCTATCAGGGATGTTGTGTGCTTGAACTAGATGACGTTCAAGGCTCCTTCCAGTTCTAGGATTCACTTTTACACTATACATTTCTGGCTGTTTCATCCGATTAGTTCTGTTTATTCAAGTATTTTGTAAGAGGGGAAAAACTGAAGGCCAGAACTGAACACATCATTTCCCCCTGAAGCCTCTCTCTCCCTTTTCCTTCTCAATTTCCACTGGCAGGGTGGAAATTCTGAGCCCATCCTTCAGGCACGTAGCCTGGGGTTCATCTTCGATTACGCCTCCTTCTTTAAACCAAAAATTGAATCTGTTGCTAAATTCGGACCTCTCTCTCTCTCTGTGCAACATTGCTGAGATCTGTCCTTTCTAGGGATAAATCCGGACCCCTCTCTCTCTCTCTCTGCAACATTGCTGAGATCTGTCCTTTCTAGGGATGGGCGAGCAGATCGCGGTTCGGGTTCGGCTGCGTTTGGTTCGGCTGCGTTCGGTTAGTTCGCTGGGTTTGTGTTCGGCCGCTCGGTTCAGCCGTTCGGGAAATGTTATGGGTGGGGTTTTTTGGTTTTTATATGGTTTATTGGTTTTTTATTGGGTTTTATATGGTTTTCTTTTGTTTTTTATTTGGTTTTTTTGTTTTTATATGGGGTTTTTTAATTTATTTTTTTATCTAATAAATATATCTATCTATCTACACTAAATCTAACTGCTATTAACTATTCTAAATGCTATGAACTAAATGGATTATCTAATAAGTACACAGGCCTACTCCTACAAACACTAAAACTAAATCACTAACGCTATCTCTATCACTAAGCTAGCTCCTACAACTATCTACTATCTCTAACCTATCTAACTATCTCTCTATATGTATATCTCTCTATATCTCTATATATGGGATGGTGGGGAATCACAAACAGAAGAGGAGTCTGTAGTGAAATACATACATACTCAATGAGTCTGTACAGTGAAATGCATAACACAAGGTTTCAGTTTAAGGTTTAAGTTTCATTTCAGTACAAAACTGAAATGAAACTTAAAGCAATCTAAAAATCCTACTCAACGCCTGCTGTTCAGGAACAGTGACTAGCTCAGAAGGTGTTGGGAAGGGGGGAGGCAGATAATTAGTTTCGTTTCTTGCAAGCCTCTCCACCCCTGGTGCCTGGAAGTCTGCTCCTCAGTGACTGACACCTCCCTGTCATGTTTGACCTTCCAGTGAACCTTTTTTTGCCACCCGAACTCACCCGAACGCGATCCGAACTGACCGAACTGTTCGGCCATTTTGCTGTTCGGTGTTCTGTTCTGTTCAGTGTGTTCGTGTTCGTGTTTGCGTTCGGTTGTCCGAACAGGCCGAGTTCGGGCCGAACTCCGAACTTCTGAACCAGGTTCGCCCATCCCTAGTCCTTTCCTCACCGTTTCCACTGCTAAAACCTAGTTCATGCTCTGATTCTCTCTCTTCTTGACTATTGTAACCTCTTTCTCACTGGCCTTTCCCGCTCTCACCTTGTCTCCTCTCATCTACTCAAAACTCTGCTGCCAAGATCATCTGCCTTGTACACCATTTTGATCACGTGCAGCACCCCTGCTCCTCTCCCCACTGGCTCCCTCTACCTGAAAGCATTCACACAAGCTTCTTGTCTTTACCTACAAGGCTATTATTTATGGCCTTGTTCCCCTATCTCTCTACACATCTCCTGCTACACTCCTGTCGGAAAGCTCCACTCCTCCTTCTCTACCACCGCCCTCGCTTGTTCATGGCCCACTACTACTCAAGGCATATTTGCCCATTCTCCCTTGCTGACCCCATGGCTGAACTCCCTCCCCAAACACATTTGCTCCTCTCCGTCCCTCCTAACCTTCAAATCCCTTCTGAAAACCTACCTCTTCCTTCAGGCCTTCCCTAGCTCCTCATCCCCTTAGTCTCCTTCCTGATTTTCCCAACATCACCTTCCCCTCTGTAACTAAGCTAAGCAGGTGTACTTGTAACCTCACACCTTCATGAATGTATCCTTTAGACAAGTGCCTCCCCACCCATCATACATGTTGCAGGGCTGCATTGGCGCCCTATGCAGCCCTGCAACATGCATGATGGGTGGGGAGGCACTTGTCTAAAAACACCCCTTGTCTCTTCCTCTGTTGCCCCCACCCCTCATCTCTCTTAGAGTCCCTGCGCTGGGGGTCTTACACAATCTACTTTCAACAGTTGTAAAGCACCAGGTACATTGCTTGAGCTATATAAATACTTTAATAATAATCATCATCATCATCATCATTTTATTTGTTTAAAATTTTTAGTTGTGAAAATGCAAAACTGCTTTCCAACCCCTTAAGCAATTTATATTTGTCATTGTCGAAACACAGGAAAAAAACCTAACATTAACTATATTTATGGTTTTTGCAATTGTGCAATATTAACAACAGGACTAATCCAGAAAAATCCTGCCTTTTGGCTTTCTCGTGCACCAGCACCTCAACCAAACATTTGAAAATGCCAACGTAGTCTCATATCACCACAGTTTAGACTAGTGTTTAAAATCTTGTAGTGGCAGCCCAAGACAGGTGCTGTACCTTACCCACACGTCCCAGGAAAATCCACATCACTCAGACCGTGATTGTTAAACCAAGAGGGATATTTGAGCTGAAGGGTTTGGTTTCTCACCTCTCTCTGAGTTGCTAGGATTTTCCTCTCTATTTTGATCTCTCCTCCCTTCTCTCTGGCTGTGCTGCTCCACTAGCATCCTCTAGTGGTCAAGCTCGGAAAGCAGAGCTCGGAAAGCTGAGCACACTAATTAAAGCTCCAATACTGGGACTAAGAGTAGGGTTGCAAATACACCCAAAAATGGTTCTGGAGAGAGTTAATCAAAGCTTGGAGCCTGGGCTCACCTATCTACTGGCTCAGGGAGGGTGTGGGGGTGCTCATGCTGGTGGGTTTCAGAAAACCACTCCTATGTCTTACTAAGTCCCATTACACTCCTGCTTTTTTTTGGGGGGGGGAGGGGAGATGATGTACTAGGCTTTGTACATTGACTTCAGTGGAACTGACCTTGTTTAACCAGTTCCAAACTTAGCCCCTCATTTTCCCACTGCCATAATCCTGAAACTACTTACTCACAAGCAGTCCCACTGGGATTCAGGATTGTGTGGCCCAAGGTAAATAAGGAAAGAAAACCCCACATTTTCTGCCTCATGGCACTGCCAACTTTGGGAAAGTACACATAAACCCAAGGAGAGAATGATCCCAAATGCTTGGCACATGGATAAAGTTGATAAGCTTCTTTATTAAAGCATTCTTATGCGTAGGAGAGCCTATGAAGGCCAGTCATAATAATGCCTATAACATGCTATTGTTCAACAGGTTGGGGTGATGCCACAATGCTGGCAACTTCCAGAAATCCCAGGGGTGCTGATTCAAGGGCCAGCAGAGCCTGACACATCTTAACATACCTCCATGGCGATGACTGATACCACTGACATTCTCATGCAAACTTGCGTCACCACAGTCTTGTAACTCTCAAGAGTAGTAAACTTCCTGAGAACGACTGCAACTTGTTTGTCCATGGGGATAGCAAAATGCATGTTTGTGTCTGACCAGGTTGCAATTGATCAGCAGTTTCCATCAGGTGTGCTCAGGATAGTCAATCCATTCTTTTGGGACAATATTTTCCCACAAGTCCTTGTCATTTGCAATGGCCCTATGGGCTCAGCTGCTCCACTGTGGCATTCAAGAGAAGAGATTAATCACTTGCATCACTCAAGCAAGGCTCTGAGGAATGGGATTGAAATGTACTGCACTGTTCCACTCCATCCTACGTAGATCCTTATGGCTGTGCTGCCTCCCATGCTCAAGGCACTAGCTGTGTCTCAGTCCCACTAGCGTCAGCATCTCAATATTGTCATCAGCTGCACTTAAAGAGGTTGCATCATCAGTCTTTTGGTTTACGTTCAGGACTTGATGACTTATGTGTGGTGTCTATTTCCTGAGCAACCATGTGGACAAAGATGTGGTCTGCTATGCTGCTGGTGCTAGAAGTGATGAAACAGCAGTATTGTGGCAAAATGGAAGAAATGGCCAAACTGAAGAGACATTTGCCCTACAATGCACTGCTTGTACAAACTGTGCCCTAGCTCAGAATCTTCTGTGCACCAAGTGTCTGCTCCACAATGCACAACCTTCTCAAACTGCATCCAGGTCTACATCCACTGTGCATTATGTGTCTATCCCAAAATGTACTTTGCCAAATTTTGGTAAACTGTACCCTGGGATTACATCCAGGAACTAAACTGTGAATATGGTAAGTAGAGTAGCCACTACAACACACTATGGCAGTTTTTACATGGACGCTGCCCCCTCCCCCCCCCCCCCCCCCGCCACCGCTTGGTGTTCGGGCGTCAGTCCATGTACACGGTCAGCGGTGGGGGGGATGGGTGTGCGGCCGGTGTCCACCCGTGTAAACACCATGGGCAATGGGTGTTTGTGCATGTGCGCTCCCGCCGCACATCTACCTCCACCCATGGAGCCCTCCGGTAAAATGGAGGAGGCTCTGTGGGTGGAGGTGTGTGTGTCTGTGTGAACGGATACACACCCACCATGCCGAAACACCCAGCCCCCCACCCACCCCTGTCCGTGTATTAATGGCCTATAACCGAATAATCAAACGTGTGAAATCTGGGCTATAGGAACATTGGCAACATCACACATATGATGCTTTGCAACATAGAAAACATAAAGTTTGTATGTACCCCAAGACAAAAGATGGGGTGACAGTCTAGTATTTGTACTCAGAGATCCTATTTGCTTCCTTTTGCTTGTTGTTTTCCTTAACCTCCTTGTACCTGGAAAACACAATATCCTTAATACTAAACTGAAGAGTTTAAAGTTCAGCAAAGAAACCAAATACATAGAAGATCTCTAACCTGAGGCGCAGCCACATCCTCTGCCCTACACACGTGCCTTAAGGGTTTTGCCATCTGACTTGTGCAAGTGAGGCAGGCCCATGTTTAGAAGAAACATTCAGTGATGACAGTCAGGAAATGAGCAATAATGCAGGAGTGCTTCTGCATTCTCTTTTTACATTACCTTGATGCTCTTTTGTATGAATTGGGTCTGAGAGCTTGGAGTCGCCCATTGCTGCGTCTGTAAAAACAAAGAGAATTTCTAAATCAAATGAGGTTCTAAAGGGTTTCCACAATAAGTTTCACTTCCATGCAAACAAGTAGTATGGCTCAAGTTTTCAAAAGTATGTAAGTGACCTTGAAGCCAAAATTCAATTTTCAACTGTGGCTTGGATGCTTATGTCGTATTGAAAGTCAGTGGTACACAGGTGTGTAAATCAAGCCACTAGCCCAAGACCACGATGAGACTACTCTGGAGTAGGTTTGCAGCCTCACTTAGGCAGTGCTGAAAATTGGGAAATCAATCCTAAATTACAATGGGAGTCTCAAAACAGGATTCATTTCAAATCATAGGACCCATTTCTACAGTCATCATTTAGCTATCTACCTTGGAAGTCAATCTGAATAAGACTTGAAGGATTGGGCCATGACTTATGATGAAAGGACAGTGTAATTCAGTGGTATGGAAGTTTATAGGATTCTAAAAGTACCTATATGTAATTAGTTTAGTTTTAATCAGCATTTATAGCCCACCTCCTCGTGCCCAATGGCAGCTCGGGGCGGCGTACAGCAGGATAAAAACATAATAGCCAAATACAAAATAGAAAAGATACAAAAAATACAATAAAAACAATACAATAAAAACTATTAGAACATACCAGCAGACGGGCCTTAATAACCCAGTATCCCCCTAAAGAAAAGAAAAGACAAGAAAAACCCCACCCACTGCTCGTCTCCTTTACCAAATGCCTGGCAAAACAGCCAGGTCGTACATTGTCTATGGCAGGAGGGAAGATCCACAGAGGCGCACCTCTTTCTGAAGGGAGTTCCACAGCCGAGGTGCAGCCACTGAGAACGCCCTCTCAAATGTTGCCCCCGGGAAATCCGGGGGACCTCCAAGGAGGCACCCCCGGCTGACCACAGGGGCCAATCCAGGACAAGAGGGATGAGGTGGTCCCAAAGGTATGCAGGGCCCAGGCCAGATAAAGCTTTAAAGGTTATAACCAACACCTTGAATCAGACTCAAGAGACTATAGGCAGCCAGTGCAGTGAACGGAGCACTGGTGTTATGTGCTCACAGCGGCCTGTCCCCATCAGGAAGTGGACTGCTGCATTCTGCACCAGCTGCAGTCTCTGGGTCGTCACCAGGGGTAGCCCCACGTAGAGCGCATTGTAGTAGTCCAGTCTTGAAGTGATGAACGCATGGATGACGGAGGTCAGATCGGAGCCTGAGATGTAAGGCTGAAGACGATGGACCAGATGTAATTTACAAAATGCACTCCTCACCACAGCCACCACCTGAGCATCCAGGCAGAGCTGTGCGTCAAGGAGCACCACCCAGACTCCAAACCTGACGGACCAATGAGGGACGCACCCCATCGATGATGAGGGCCTCCACTGCTGCAGCTTTACCCACCAACATCACCTCCATCTTATTGGGATTCAGATTCAGATGGCTTGCCCTCATCCAATCCCCCACCACAGCCCGACACTGAGTAAACACCGGGACTTGTAGGGCCTGGGTCAGATGAAAACGAGAGGTAACGCTCAAATCTCCTCATGATTTCGCCCAAAGGCTACATGTACATGTTGAACAGGATAGGGGACAGAATGGAACCCTGTGGCACGCCACATGTGAGATCACAGGAGGGAAGATGTAAAATCCCCCAGTACCATATGCTGAGTTCTCTTGGCCAGGAATGAGTGGAACTATTTAAGAACAGTTCCACCCACTCCATGATCCCGCAGGCGAGTCACCAGCATCTCATGGTCAACTATGTCAAAAGCCACTGATAGATCTAACAAAATTAGTAGAGTCAGTGGACCAACCTCAGTCCAACTCCCGGCACAGATCGTCGGCCAAGGCCACAAGCACAGTGTCAGTGCCATAACCTGGATGAAATCCGGACTGCAAGGGATCAAGGAAGCTGATGCAGTCTCGGTGCCCCTGGAGCTGCCAGGTCACCACCCCATTCAGTAACCTTCCCTAAAAGGGGAAGGTTAGAGACTGGCCAATAACTGGCAAGGGGGGAATCAATGTCAAGAGATGGCTCCTTGAGCAGGGGACGCACCACAGCCTCTTTCAGACACCCCACAACCCTGCCCTCCACAAGGGAGGCATTGATCACCCCCGCCAGCAATGGCCCCAACATCAAGTTGGCTTTCACCAGCCAGGAGGACGGGCAGGGATCCAGTTGGCAAGTTGTAGCCCTCGCAGCTCCAAGCATCTCCACTGCATTGGTGGGTGATACCTGCTGAAACTAATGCCACAAAACTGAACCAGTCATAGCTTTGGGTATATCTACTGCATTAATTGCAGCATCAGATTAGCTATTGCCATCAAGATGAGCATTGCTGAGTAACCCATTAGGTGATTTCTTACACATGAAACAAAATGCTTTTTGCTCGAGAGATCCTGTGTTCCTTAAACTGGAAATAAACAAATTACGGATGAAGGGGAAACTCTTAATATAGTCAGGAGAGGGGAGCTGGAAACTTTTAAATATCAAAATAAAACAGCAACTGAGTTTGAGACATACATTATCTAACAAAGAAACTTAAAAGTAATCCACCCACTCTTATACAGATTGAGGTTTATACTGTCATTTCAAGTTTGACATTAATCCATTGAGGAAATGCAGGAGTAGTGTAGTAGGAGGTTTATTTACAGTGCGTAGTCAAAAAATCTTTAAATACAATCAAATTGTTACAGTAAAAACATTAAAAAATAACACCATATGACATTTCATAACAATTACATTGTAACAAAAATTTCTCCCATATCATCTTAATTACCTATAAAAACATTGCCTGCTCCTCGGAGGAGCTTATTGGCAGCTGGGACCTTGCCCCTGAGAGTGCTGCTCTTCCGTCGGCTGCAGCTAAACCCCTGAGTGCCTTGCTCTTCTCAGAGCTTGCTGGCAACTACAGTTTGGCCCTTGGTTGCCAAGGTCTTAACCCCTGATCTCAGTCTAATACATCAGTTGTACTATGTTCTTTCTGTGATAGTCATAAATCGTGCTATTGCATTTCATATATACAAATTCAAAGACATATTTTGGAGAAGCCAAATTGTTTTTTCAAAGTTACTAAAACAGCTCACCTCCTGAATAAGGGGGGTGGGGTGGGGCTAAAAACTTTCCCCGCCATGTCTTATAATTCGGGCAAACCCACAAGAAACGTACAGTATCTTCAATTGCACCGAGAGCAAGAGCAGAACCTCCTACTGTACGGGGTTTTAGACCACCTTCCCTTCTGTACTGCTGTCCCATACTGATCAAATCTAAGTCTTGTCAAAATGTCTCTATGTTGGGCATACACTGAGTCAGAAGCAGCGGCTTGATTCTGATTTTAAACACTGGACTAAATCAGTAGTAACTGTGATTAACTCAGTGTGCGAGAGATACTAAACTAAAACATGTGAGATCACAAACAGATACCTTTTTGTCTCTTTAGTTTTCGTTTATGTACCTATCAACTTGCGTTTTGTCTTTGTGCTGTTTTCAAAATCTAGGGAAGAACTGTTCATTTCTTATCAATTCTTTAACGTAGACTCAGTACACCACCTCCTAGGAGATACACCTCACATTTACAACCCGAGTAAAGTTACAGCAAAGAACAAAGAACGAGTCACGTTTTTTAGAAACTCTGGCTGTGAAATACAAACTCCAGAGAGAGCTACTCCAAAGTAGTCCGTAGTAAGCAGTTTGTGAATTCTAAATACAATAAGGACCAGTCTTAAGATAATTAGTTTTGAGATCCAATCTATTTGACTGTGCTCTTTACACCACAGGGGCAGAAAGACTGTTGCTACAATAATACAACCTCATCCAAACCAGCTCCTTGCAAACCACATAACCATGGAGTTTTGATAGCCTGAATAGAAGGAACAACCCACATCAGCTCATGAAACCAAATGTCCTGCAATGTAATGGATTTGTCGCTATGTTTGTTATTTACCTGCTCTTCTTCTGGCAAACTGTCCTGACTGAAGGCAGAAGAGAAAACAGGTGGTTAGGGAGAAGAGTGCTAGACCTAGCAGAGATAATTACTAGGTATCTGAATGAAGCAATTGCATGTCTTGGATTATCACGGGCCTGTGAAGTCATAGACCAGATGATATTCACACTTGTTCAGATTCCTCAGCCTAACTGACTCACAAATTAGGGGCGGTTTAGTTTCCTCCTGCTGTGGATGCGAGTTCCTCATTCCAAACAGATATGCAAGCCTCACGTTTCTCCCAGACTTGCCAGAGTCTCCTGTTTGCAAGGAGGAGGTGTGGTGGGGCCTTGGGACCCTACTTCTGCCCACTTCACAGGCAGACCAACTCGCCTGATCAGTCTGGGCAGAGGGGAAGCAGCAGTTTGAGCTCTGAAGTTGCATCATGAAGAGCAGAGAGAGGGGACATTACTGTAATTCCTGTTTTGTGCTGGTTTTGCTCATTGTTTACATGTCCAGATACAAAGGGAGTTGTCTGGTGGAGGAAAGAAAGGGAAGTGCAGGGTTTTGAAATACAGAAGGGATTTTAAGAAAGATTTAAAAGCAAAGCCAGCCTGCAGTTAGGGGACCGTTATCAGCAATCGTACAGATTTGGCTGTGAGGGGGGAAGTGAATCCATCCCCTGCTAGAGAACCACTGCCATAGCATTTCTACAAATGCCCAGAAAGAGAGTCAGCTCGTGACATCATGCCAGCTCATATGATTGGACTGTCACAATTCAAAGACAGCCAGTGAATCAGGTTCTGGTGGGAAGGCCTCGGCTATGACTTGGCTTGGGACATTAGTGGTGATCAGAAGGGCAGCCATGCCTCTCATTGTGATTACAAAGCACAGGAAGGAAGCCTTGGGGAATCACCTAGCCATCCATAAGCATGTACAAACCCAGCATCTCATCAAACCAGCAAAGTGAGGGAACACCTTGAAGAAAATCCGTGGTGGGAACAGGAAACAATTATTTTGGTGCCTGTAGTTTCCTTCTAGTCTTTCCATGTACTGCCAGGGTTAGTATCCCCATATCACTTCCCTCAAGAGAGAGCCAGTGTAGCAAGATGTTGGACTTGGGCCTAGGAAACCATGGATCAAATCCTGTTTTAGCCAAGAACTCATTGGGTGGCCTTGGGCAAGTCTATTTCTTAGCCTTACTTGTCACTTCCCCATGGAGATAATAACCTACCTCACAGAGCTGTTATAAACTAGGTAAGGATTTAAAACACATTCAACTTTGAGAGTGCTATAGAATTAATTTAATCTTTGTACAGAGCCAGGCTGTTTTTACATGAGCCCAATAATACTGGTATTAGCTGTAATGCCAGCATTACATTCTGGTGTTCTTATTCCATAAGTGTTTAGATTATCAGACTTGATCTGGCATAAAACCTTAATCCGGTATGGCAGTGTGAACAATTAGGAGGGTATAGCGATTGCAATGAGGGCTACATCAATCCCATGGCGCAGCACAGTTGAATTATAGCACCTTGAGGAACTCCGACCGAGAGGAGGTCTTGTCATTAATTGACTGGGATGTAAATTTCCAGAGGGGATTCTGTATTCATGTAGAGAGCTGAGACAAACAGGGAATTCAGCCACGTAGACAGTGCTGTTGAATTTCAGAGTCTTCTGCTCTGATTTCTGACTGATGTGTGGTCCCCTGTGAGCTCCTCTCCTCCCAATGTCCTTGTCCTTATGTCATTTGCTGCTGTCATGGGTCCCTGGAGCGGATGGGTGTGATGAATTCCCTCTGCTAAAAGGTCATAGTGGATTAGGAGGCAGCATGGGTAGCATTTTGTCACAGCCTTCTTGGTTATAAATCCCTACCCATGACATTTTGCCATCTGAGACTGGATCTCGGGTGTTCTAGACAGCAGGGGGGTTCTAGTCCAAAGTGTTTACACGATCACTGTTTCATTCTGGAGTAAATAAATCCTTGAAAGTCAGGTTGAACTAATCCAGAATAAAACCAGGAAACAGGTGTTAAAAATCAGGAAGCAGAAGTAAACTAATCTGGCATGGTAGTTCTATATTATATATTATATTATATTATTATTATATTATATCATCTCTCTATATCTATAGATAGATAGATTAGATAGAACCTCTATATAGAACCTCTCTCTGCATATAGAACCTAGATAGATTAGATTAGGTAAAATAGAAACTCCTCTCTCTCTCTCTCTCTCTGGCCGCTTTTAGATGAGTGGCTATTTATTCTGCAGCTTTAAAGAACGTGCAACTGGCGATGACATGCATCCAGGCACGTCTAAATCCCACCCAAAGCACTTTTCAAAGGTGCATGATTTCAAGGCGCGAGCACACACCGCTCATCTAAAAATGGCCTGCCTCTCTCTCTCTCTCTCTCTCTGTATATATATTTAATTAAAATGTATTTATTTATTTGATGTATTTTTAGCCCGCACCCTCCTGCTAATGGCTCACAGCACAATAAAACATCAAATACAATATATTTATAAAACATAGAAAATATAAAATATAAATATAAGATATAAATAATAACATTCAACAATATAAAACATTATAAACAGTAGTGGAGATAAATTTCCCCACTCCCCCTTTCCAACCCCACCACCCGTCTCCCTTACCAAAAGCCTGGCAGAACAGCCAGCTCTTACACGGTTGTCGGAAAGGTGCCATACAGATAGGCGCCTGGCAGTACAGGTAGGTGCTCTGTATATTCTGCTTGGATGTCTTGCTGCCAACTCAAACTTAATATGGCCAAGACCGAACTCCTCATCTTCCCACCCCCAAACGTTTCCCTCCTACTTCCCTCTGTTTCCATTGAAGGTGTCACCATCCAGCCTGTCCCTCAAGCGCATAGTGTGGGATTCATCCTTGACTCCTCCCTCTCCTTTACACCTCACATCCAGGCTGTTACTAAATCCTGTCACTTTGCAACTTTCAATTCCCTCCTGAAAATCTACCCCTTCTGTCAGGCTTTCCCTAACTCATCATGAGTGAAATTTCATCCTCTTCCACAACCTCACTCAGAATCTGTTCCCTGTAACTATCTGAGAGACCGCTTCACTCTCTGGGCCGTGGAGTGACCTCTCTGGTCTACCAGGGGTGCCTTTTTGGAGGTTCCCCGGGTGAACCGGGGGGCCATGATGGAGAGGGCATTCTCGGTGGCTGCACCACGGCTGTGGAACTCCCTCCCAGAGGGAGCTCGCCTGGCTCCCAGCCTGTTGGCCTTTCGTCGGGCCTGTAAGACCTGGCTGTTCGTCCGGGCCTTGGGGTGGGGGGTGGGATAAGGGTTTTTTTTTATCAGTGGTTTTACCTTTTTGTTGTTGTCTTTATTGTTTTAGTAATCCCTTTTATGTATTTTTTTAATATATTGTTTTAAATATTTTGTGAGCCGCCCCAGGACTGGAGGGAGCGGAATACAAGTCAAATAAATAAACAAATAAAAGACTAAGTTAAGAAGGTGCACCTGCAACTTCTCAACTTCATGAATGCATCTTTGTCTCTCTTAAATTGTAAGCCCCTTGGGGTAGGGAACTATTGATTTTACAAGAACTATTGTTTGGACAGTGCCAGACACACTGCTGGTGCTATATAAATCATTTATTTTATTTATTTATTTTAGAAATGTTTACCTCGCCCATCCTGCCACAGGCAGCTCTGGGCGGCTTACAGTTATTTATTTATTTTAGAAATAACTATATATATATATATATATATATATATATATATATATATATATATA
>QEPC01004593.1:5167485-5187872 GCA_003113815.1 Sphenodon punctatus | reverse complement strand
GACGCTCAGTAGACAAAGCATAAGCACAGAAGGGTTTGTTTAAGCCCTTAAGGGTTTTAGGACACACACGGTACATTCAAGAAGACAATAATTAAATGGCCCTGTGGACATATGCCAAACACCCAGATTATCCATTAACAAAAACTCTTTAAGACCATGGCCTCTAGGATTTCCTTGGAAGTAGAGCAAATTGTGGGTGGGAAAGACAGACAATATTAAGTAGTGACAATTTCAAACCATTTTTTTAGTTGAAGAAAATAAGCCCTACCTCTGCTCTAGGCAATTAGATAGATTTTTTTCTGACTGTTGCTTCCCCCTCCCCCCAAAGAAGAGAGGTTGAATCTACACAGAAACAAATTCCACCATCTGTGGCAATAGTGATAAACGTTTGAATGCTCATGCATCAGCAGGCTTAAACAGGGTGGCACGTTTCCTTTGACTCCTCTCCACACTACAGCTTCCATAGCGGGAGCTGTAGTGCTGAGAGGAATCAGTGATAAATTGTTGGTTCCAGTTTTGCCTATGAAGACAAGGGCTTGAAATTTCTTGCTCCTGCACTGGCAGACAGGTTTCCTCTCCCCACAGAGAATGAGAGCTGTAGTATTATTATTATTATAAACATTTATATAGCGCCAGCCATGTGCCTGGCGCTGTACAGAACATAGAAATAGACGCAGTCCCTGCCTGTAGTGCTTCATTTGTAGTAAAAATGAATTGCCAGGGCCCAAGCCTGCCCCAGAAGGCAGTCAGCCAGCCACACACACCCCATCCTAGAAGCCAGCCCAGAGCTTGTCAGTGTGGGCAAATGAACCCTGTTCTCCAGCTAGCAACCCAACCACTGGATTAACCTGCCTCCCTACAGCTGAATGTAAAAAGGAGTTCTTGTGATTTAATCTATGGGTGAAAACAGACATGATGCTAACTCCACTTTAACACTGCTTTAACATTTCTTATGCATGTTGCAGGGCTACATAGGACACCAATACAGCCCTGCAACATGCATAAGAAATGTTAAAGCAGTGTTAAAGAGCATCATGTCTGTTTTCACTCTATACGATGCCCAACACATGGAGTGGGACAGGAAAATCATTAATGAAACCCAAATAAGCCATCCTGTTTTTTATTGGCTTTAGTTTCCAACCCTGAAACACCCAATATTGGCCTTTTCCTGCTCTTTCGGGTGCACACTCCTACTGGGAACATTTCCCAGGGCTCAGATCATCCTTGATTTTAGTTGCCGGGCCTGAGCCCCGGGAAGCTCCCCCCCCAACTTAGGCCCTGGCTGTAGCTCTTCCCAATCAAGTGGAACCTTAAGAGAATCACCCATTACAACATTACCATGCTCCCAGAGATGTTCAGCTTGTCAGCTTTGGATCCGAAATGGGGGATCCTATGTTCTGAGAAGTTCCTGTCAGAAAGCCTGCCAGAACCAGCAATTGCTTCCTTCAGTGCACCAGGACAGCAGGACTCTGCACTGGCTCTAAAAGTGAAAGTATTCCTTCTTTCTAGGGTTGAGGGCCTTTCAGTCCCAGAATGCCAACAACAAGAGTACTCTATAAGAAACACACTTGGGAGGAGAGGAGTGAAGGCTGAACAGAAGGTGGATTAGAGGCCGAAAAGACTTGAACAGAAGGAGGGACTTTAGGAAAAGGATGAAGAAATATTTTACTGAAGAAAGTATAGGGAACTCTCAGCTGCTCGACAGCACCCAATTACTGGCCAAAGGGTCTGAACTGAAGTAGTAAATTCCTGGTCTCAAACCATTGAACTGACAAAGAAATCTGGCTGCTTCTAGTTACTGTCATGGAATAAAAGCAACCCTCTAGTGTAGGCTTATGGGAGAGTGGCTCTGGTATTTCTCCAGCTAGCCTGTGTAAATCCAAACACCAGTGAAAATGATAGAATTCCACAAGCATAACAGTGAAATTTGTCTGACCTTCTCAAGGGAGATTTTTCTGCAATGCTTTCTATTAGTAGCCAAGAGGCATTTAGTGATCCCTAACCATATTACACCATGTGATCATGAAAACATCAAGGAATTCATTCTATACCATAGTGGGCATTTTTACACACACCTTAAAGTGCTGGTATTTCTATCTTCTGGGTTTACAAGTCCACAAATAAGTTCCAGATGCATTCTTCTCTCACACACTGCCCTGAGGCATCCTAAAGTAGCCACATCTGTAGGCATGAGGGGCCATGGAAACCAAGTGACCACAGCTGACTGGAGCAAGGTAGTTTACCAGGAGACCTTTTTGCACACAAATGTTCTTGGAGAAGTTCTATGCAGAATTTCAAAGAGCCAGATGTTTAAGATCTGGGTGAGTGATTTAGATACACAGAAAGTTCAGGATGCTGGCGAAATGTGTGTGTAAAAAGTTCCCAGTATGAAGGAGAGACAGGGGATTGGAGATCCTTAAATAGGTTGCAGAGTTTAAGGCCAACCTTTCTTGGAACTAACTTAGGCTATATTCTCGAGACAGTTGTCATGTGACACTTTGCTCCACTATCAGCTGCTCCAGGGCTAGTTGCTGCCAAGTATAACATTCTCACAACAGTTTGCCTAGCTGAGTCTTCTGCCTCAATAGTAGACAAAATGCAGTGCAAAAGCTACTAGATAGGGCAACTAGACACACCAATTGGTAGCCCAAGTAGTGCTCACCCAAGTAGTTGCCCTGGAGCAGTTTGCTCCTGATCAACAGTGAGCTCATGCTGCAAAGTTCAGGCCATGAACAAAATGCACACTTTCCTAAAATTTCATTATGTTTGTAGCTGGATTCCTGATCTACTCCTATGCAGTTGCTTTCTCAGTCTATCAGCAACCTCAAGGAACCTTTAATATTTCACCTGCTATGAATTAAAAACATTTTTTTCTCTCAGAATGAACAGATCATTCTGTTGCTGAAAACCACTGCTAAAACCACAGGTGCAAGTTTTAAATCTGGTTTATTTGCTCACTGCTGCCTGGGAATGTCCATGCCATATGACAACTTCTTTGTCATGTGGCATGATGGTAATAAAAGTCATCTGTGGGGATGAGTGCAAAGGTGATTCCCAGGGGGTGGTGGTGTTATGGTAACTGGGGAAAGAGGAAGGAAGACTCAAAAATATTTTGTTATAAGTCAACTGGGATGCAATTTAGTTGGCTACAGAGAAGCAAAGCAAAATTATCTACCCATGACCTGTTATGTGCCTTAACCTTCCCCCACTCTGAAAAGGACACTAAAGAGATACCTGTAGTTCCCTGTATCCAGTGAATATTATCCATGTGCCAGTTCTGTCATGGTGTTCTGGATATTTTACATGTTTTTACTGGCTTAAAAAAAGTACCATAAATATCTTTTACTGGTCCGTATATATCAGCCAAGTCCAAACTAGTCAGGCTGAAATCCACATAATCAGGTATGCTTGGACCACATGAAAGGAATTAAAAGCTTTTAATAGCTCATGAGAAAACTGGATAATGAACAATTGGGAAAAGAAATGAAATCACAAGATTATTAACTTTCCTAAAAACATCACAAAGTTCTCATAAAAATGATATGCATTTTCTGCCAACGTAGGCCCTAAAATTAGGGCTTAAAGCCTTATGTTGAGCCTCTGCCCCTTTTTTCATATGTGCTGCACCAAAAGGCACTGGGGGAGGGGGGATAAATAAATGAGAGCTAAGTCACTGATATCAAGGAGGAGGACAGAATTGTACCCTAAAATCTTTCCTCTGAGATTTTTACTAGTGTTAGTATAATTCACAATCCAGCTTCATTTACAGTGTTTTATTCCCAGGGATTGATAACCTGTATGTGAAAGCTTGTTTTAGGCTGTTTGCTAGTTCCTATCTGGGGGTGGGGATGTGTAGCTTGAGATTATTATAACAGCGATGACCTTAGTACAGGGCATTTCCTTGAAACTCATGATTGGCTGTGTTTTCTGGGCCATCAGTTCCTTCCAGATGGTAATTAATCCTCAGAAAAGCACCACATCTTAATTGTTATTGCTTAATTAACCCTGTCAAGGCTGCCTTTCAGTGGCGGATGCACATTTCAGGTCTTACTTCCTACTGGCTGCATTCTAAACATGTGATTTGTGGAAGAAAGCAATTTCTTGTCCAGGAGGAACAGCAGAGAGAATCCAATCCATTGCACTCAGATTCCTGGAAACAAGATCCTGCTTAACAAGGCTTCCCAGACACTCTGGACCAATGAACCATTGTCAGCCCTCAGCATTTCTCACAGACAACCATGTGCTTGTATGACATAGACAGATGCTCATTGCATATAGGTAACAGTTGTGGCTGTGTATGTAAGGCAAGTGGCTTCAGCTGACACTGGTACAATGACCATCTCTTGGAGGGAGGGGTGTGCGCTGTGGGCAGCAGCACGTGTGCATTATTGTTGTCATCTGCTGGCCCCTTCAGAGATGACTGACAACAGCGGGGCTGTGTACAACACCAGCAGGGACCACACCTGCCTTGCTGTAAGCAGGTTCAAGCCACTTGCCATGGCCTCATGACCCACAGTGTGGGAACCACTGCTGTAGAGTATAAAACAACACATAGACCGAAACTCCATGCAGCTGAAAGGCTCAATGTGAAGAGTTTCATTTCTGTGTGACTCCAATTGGGAGGTACGGGTTTTTTAAATTGATGAGTCCAGATTTTTGTGCACAAACTATTTGGAGGGGAACTTCTTTTCCTTTTTTATTTTTTCTTTGGATGCCTAAGGATTTATAATAATAATTATTTATTTATGGCGTTCAGCTAAACATGAAAGAATACACAAGAATATCCATAAGAGATAATGGTGCAATTAGACACCACTATCAAAAAAATGCAGACGTAAGACCTCTCCATAGAGGATCATATTAAAAATTGCAAGCGCGATACATAGTGAATCACATAAAATAGCTAAACTTAAGTACATTAGGAGGCAAAACAATCTAGTATCATACTACCTCCATACAAGCAATAAATTACCACAAAGTAAAATATAATGTATAACCGTAGTAATATAAAGAGGCCTTAGTTCATCATCAAGAATTATTATTACTATTATTATAAGCATTTATATAGTGCCAGCAATGTACCTGGCACTTTACAGAGAATAAGATAGACGCGGTCCCTGCCCGAGAGCTTACAATCTAAAGAATTTACATCAATATCCTGCTGCGGATTTTCCTTGCTGCAATAATGTATCTTGCCAGAGAATTTAGTACCTGCAATGACTTATGTTGCAAAATTCATATGGCATACTCATATGGACTGAAGTGATGAGATGGGTTGACTACTGGAAGTAGAAACTTCTTCCTAATTTCTATATAAGGGTCACAAGACCATACAAAATGAACAATATCCTCAACCTCATCACTTTCGCAATGACAAGTTCTTAAGTGATACGGAGTCTGACCATCTTTGCACAAGTACCGCAGAATTGATCTGACCAAAACAAAATCTAGTAAGGGCTTCTCTATGATGTACCAAGGGAACCACAGAAAGATATTTTGACAAAGAATTGTTAAATTTGATCAGCTTATAGAAGGGAGCACATCTGGATGCTCTAACTGAAGACTTATCCTCCTGTAAGGAAATGTCTCTGAGGTGACCGTCAATAAATTTATTCTCATTAGAGAGAGGAAGTCGGTCCTAAGATGTCAAATTTTCCTCCAAACCGATAGCAAATAATTTCCCCTGGATATTATTTAGCCAAGGAAGGGAGGTGATGGAACCTAATTCAGCATCAAGTAATACCATCTTTGGAAGTCTGGAAGGGGTGCGGGAGATAAATCCTCATTTTAAACCAGTATTTAATCACTCTTATTATAGCCAAGGTGGCAACATTGGTAAAGTCTCCCTCTGTTCTCATCAAATAGGTAGGTGTGCCTCACTGCACATTTAACATTCCCTTTAAAAAGGAGCTTTGTGCTTTTTCAGCCATTGCCAAAGCTTTGGCATCTAACCCCCAGAGTTCTGCTCTCCAACTTCACTTTCCCTGCCTTCAGAGCCTCTCCTAAGAATCTAGGACATGGGTTATCAAATTCTTCTGTGAAAGACTCCCTTTGGGTGCTTGCCCAAATATTCTAGCAATATGTTTAAAAGATTTTAACTTTTTAGGTTCCCTTCTTTCTCACAGTTGCTAGCCCCATGAGCCCCTGAGACAGCTTGTCACACATCCCATGGAAGATCCGGCAGATATGGAGACCCTTTAATAAAGAGACTCTGCGGACTTCAGTTATCCTCAGTAGATGTACACAAGAATTGTGCTCTGTGCCTCAGTTTTCTTTTCTTTAAGGCTGCATTGTGCCCCACAGAAGTGTTGCAAGAGTTCCTACTTTAAAGCAGGGGTGGAGAAACTCAGGCCTCGGGGCCAAATGCATTCCACAGTTAGGTTTTTATTTGACCCTTTTCCACTTCCTGGATCTGGCCCCTGAATCTAGTCCCTAACACACACACACACACACGCCCGCCACCAAGCACTGAAAGACTGAGTTCAGAGTAAGGGAGCAGAAATGAAGGCATGCTCACAAGGAGAGGGAACAGGTCCATGATCTGGATCCTCTTCTTCCTGAGTGTACCCCTTAAGCAACCCTGCCCCCAACTTCTATGTAGCTCTTAGAACTTGCACTCATTTTCAAAGTGGTCTCTGTGAGGAAAAAGGTCCCCCTACCACTGGTTTAAAGGATACATTAGACAGAAAGACAACCAAGTAATGAGCGGAGACAAACATTTCTAGAAATCTGATTATTTGTATGCAAAGAAATCGCCTCCTTTGATTTTCAGTAATTAATTGGCTCCTACAAAATTAATAAGTTCAAGACATTTATAATGTGAGGTAGGATGATCTTCAGCCCAATTCAGGGAGTTGTGAAAGCAATCAGTTTAAAACCAATGGCTGTCATGTTAACTGATCCCACCCATCCCATGCCTCCTCATATAACCTGCCCGTGCCCTACATTTGCTCAGTTTATATATTTCTACTGGCTAAGCTACAAGCCTGAGAAAGGGCCCTGTGTGGCCCGAAAGCTTGCTTATTCTCACCCACAGTTGGTACAATAAAAGATACCATTCGAACCACTTTGTCTCCCTCTCTGTCACTTGGGACCAACACAGCGACCACACTCCAAACAAAATTATACAATTCCCCAGGCTTAATAAAAGTGTCTTAACTTTTAAGGCTAAGGAGTACTGCTTAGCGGCAGATGCCCAACTTAATTCTTTTAGTTTTCTTCTAGCTGGGTTGCTTGGTGGCAGACCCACTTACAATTAATTTTCATCTGGGTTTCTCATTTACAGTTTAGCTGTATAACCAAGATCAACCGTCTCCTGACAGAGAATTATTGTCTAACTCAGTTTATCTAGTGTTAGCAATGCTTATTGACCATTGTCTTCAGGTTTAGCAACCTCATGGCAGAGAATTGCTTTGCCTCAGCTTCCCTACTGTAATAAACAATAATTTTCTGTTTTCTCATGTTGGGAGTGGGACTGCTTCCTAGCAGACACAACCCTTTTACCTTTACTAAATCTTTACCGATTCACTTTTTAGGGATTCACCCCCCGAAGCCCTTTTAATTGGCTGGGCTGCTTGGCCGCAAACCCACCATTTGTAAAGTCATTTCTATTTTTAGCGTTGGTGGCCAGGTCTATTGCCTTCACCCTACCACCTTTTACATTTTACCATTTTTGTTGTTTTCTGGGCTCAAACTGCTTCACGGAAGACTTGACTCACACAATATATACTTCCCCAGACCGGCTCCATTGCCTCCACTCTGTCTGGTTATAATTCTAGTTGGCATGCTCCTTCGCCTTCACCCTACCACCTTTAGTACGGACTGTTTAATGGCAGAACTCCACTAGGCTTGGCTTAGACTTACTTAGCCTGTACAATCTTTATTTGACCCTACTGGGGTCTTTTTCCAGGCTGGCTTAATTGCCTTCAACCTGCCTGGTGATGGACATTTATTTAATTTCCCCCTCTGGAATGGGAGGCCAGCCCACCCATACCTTCTGGACATTCTCCAGTCCACCCCACCCCCCAGGACCCTCTTGACCTTATCAGGCCATGTAATCCAGCCATTCACTTCTGTTACAAAAAGTCTTTTCCCCAGGGGTTCACACATTCCACATACCCAGAGTGGGTTCTATCTTTTCCCAAGACCTCGGCTGTCAAGCATTTGGCCCTATCTGAAAGCAGTTTTAAGTCTGCCAGATGAATGGCAGACTTAATTATCCCTCTCACAACTTCAGCAGTTATATCCTTGTAAACTGCTCCTGGGCTGAGATAGTCATATCTTTTTAGGTTAGGTGTTCTGGCGAACATAACCTCATTCTGCTTCTTCAACTTCTCCCGAGCCTTGAGGATTACTTCCTCAAACTCTTTCAGGGACGTCTCCTCAGCTGTCTTATACCCTTGAGTCCTCATGTGTAATCAGATTTTGGAAAGCCCCAAGAAAGACTCTTGGTGCTCTTCAGTAGTTCAGGCAGTACAGACTCAGGTTCCCTTATATCCTCCTCATCACTGGAGTCAGGATATTCAGTGGTATCTGAATCGTCTACACCCCCACTAAAGCCTCAGATTCATGCCTTTCTTCCCTAGGAATGCAGTTTTCAGTTTTTTCATCAATTCCTTTTTTCTCTGAATTCCTTTTCTTGTGGCTGGCTTCATCTAACTCTAATTCCTGAGCCACTTTCAGCTGTATCAGCTCCTGTTCTTTGGCCACAAATTGACCCCTTATTTCTTGAATTTCTTTTTTTAGCTCTTGTTCTGCCTAAACCAGCTTAGTCATATTTAGAGTCCATTTTCCATCCACACAAATGTGATTCTGGTCTGTGACCCCATTCTTCCTCAGGCATCTTTCCACTTGAATCTTGCTTTCCCTGTCTGCCTTCCTGCTTGGTCTCCTAAACAGAGAATTCCTCTTAAGGTGCCCCAATTTATCACAGTTCCAGCACCTTTTTTTTTCAACTGTGGGTCTCCCAAAAGGGCAATTTCTCCACACATGCCCATGGTTGTTACAATTCCAGCACCTCTGTGCTCTTCCATTAGGGCTTCCTCTTACTCCCAGACTCTCAGTTACTCTTTGCCCAATTCTACAGCTATTAGGGTTGCTTTGCAATGCCCCTTTTTGGTGAGCTTGTTTTACAGGGATTCCTGTACCCCCCAAAACATTTGCAGAATTTAAATTCCTTATCACTTTGTTCACATGACCCATACAATATTTCCCTCTGTTGTCCTAGAGTCTTTACATATCTCTGGCCTTGCCATTGTTGAGGGCAGACCCTACACAAGTGTCCTTGGCAGCCAAAGTTATAGCGATGTCTCGGGGTTCCCCCAGGGGGCAAGCCCTGGCACCTGTTCTCCACTGCTGTCTGTCATGTTTGCAATTTAAGGGGGATTTCGGCCTGCTCTTGCTACTAGCGGTGTTCTTTTTGTCCATATTGTAGCAACTTGGGCTCCACCCAGCTCCATAAATTCAGTGGTGTTCTCTGGCATGAGTGTAATCCTCCATCCACCATCCTTTTACACTCAATTCACATCCTGCCTCTGTAAGCAAAAGTCTCGCACAGGCAAATACAACTAGTAGCTTTCAGTCCAATCCAAATATCTGTAGTCTTGTATCAATTAACAAGTTCTCAAATAAAATTCAAAATATTTAACACAAAATGGCGCCTTTTCAAAATGTCCACTTGCAATCCTTTGGTTACCTGCAGGTGGTACTACCCGCATTCTCCACCACTTTATGTGGATGTGTGTCACGGGGCTCCGCCACCATCGCCGAGCCACCCTGCCTCCGATACCACTCCTAGCCCCCCTTGGAACTCCATCCCAACAGACGGGTGCCACAGAGCCGGGCTCACAGCACCCCGACCCCCTGAAACGACTCCCACGCCAGCAGCTGCACCCGGCCCTAGTGGAACAGAGATGGAATCTAAGACCCTGCGGTGCTCAGCCCGCCTGCAGGGAAGCCTCCAGCTGCAGACACTAATGATAGGGCTACTTAACCCAGCGCTGCCTTGCAAGCAGTACTGGTGATCAGGTTTTCCTGTCTGGACTGGCCCCACAGCGTTGAGAAAGCTAAGTGATTGTATCCTTGCCTGTTGTCCCCTTTCTGGTCTTGAAGTGTGTTTGGCTATATGCATGTAGTGAGTTTACCCCCCTTGTTTCCTTCCTTCCCTTTGAATCTGTGAGTGAGTGAGAGACGGAGAGAGCTTCCCCCTTCCCTGGCCTAGGGCTCTCTGTTCCCCTGTGGTGTGTAAGATCCTCCCCCTGCTCCCTATCCCCCCTGGATCCCCATACCCCTCCTTCCCCCACTCTCCNTTTGGAAGGGTCCAAACACTATCCTGATGGGCATTTATACCCAGAGAGATTTCTAGGGGTCCAAGGAGTACCTGACACTCAGTCGAGAGTGAATTTATTTATTTATTAAATGTATACCCCGCCCCTCCTGCAAAGCAGCCCAGGGCAGCTTCCAACAATTAAAATACAATAAAAGCAATTTAAAACATTTCATAACAACATTCAAACGTTAAAACAGGGCTAAAATATCATAAATATCACAAATATATCACAAATCAGGTGCGGGAGCTAAAAACCCCTCACCCTACCCCCCACCCTCCCCAAAGACCTGGGCAAACAGCCAGATTTTACAACTCCGCAGGAATGTCAACAGGCTAGTTGAATGAGGCTCTTTCTCCCCCTCCCCTCCATAACAATGGGCCAGCTGTCCAGCTTTGGAGGAGCCAAGTGGGAATTCGCTCAGAACCATGCCCACACAAAATGATCCAGTTTCTTGTTCTTAGCAGGCTCACAATAATCAACCCCACTAGGGGTAGCAACAGCAAAGCCTAGTGGCACTCTTTATAAGCCCTTGGCGGGGCTGTCAGCCAAATCTTTCAAAACACTAATTTACTTGTCTCATGGTCTAGCACCCCAGACTAGAGCTTTAACACCCTCCCAGCCTCCTCTTTCTCCCCTTGTAGCTGGGCCCGTTCCACTAGATTGTGGGGCTTCTCCCAAGAAGTGGGTCCCTGAACATAAAGTTCCCACATCCGGCTCACCCCCTCCCTTCGTACCTTCAAAACCCTCCTCAAGACCCACCTCTTCCGCTCTGCTCTCCCAAACTTCCCACTCCCTCCTCCTAACTCCTGCTGATACCTACCACCCAGTACAATCTGTTATCTGAGGTTTGTGTACTCATATCCTCACCACATGGACCAGCCAGCCACCATTCTCAATGTAACCAAGCCAAGCACGTGAACCTGAGACCTTGCATCTTCATGAATGTCACACCCCTTCTCTCCCTCTGTTCCCCTCCCTTTCCCCCACCCCCCAATGTCTCTCAGATTGTAAATCCCAGGGCAGAGACCATGTCTATTGCATTACTTTATAAAGCACCATGTACTGGTATTATATATGGACGGATCATTACCTCCTACAGGCCAGTCTCTTAGTGCACCACCACCAGAAGGGGAATGGACCAGTTAGGATGGTCTGCCCCTGGAGGCTGATGGAACCTCAACAGTTCCAAGAGGCCCTGGGGGATTTAACCTTAGACCCTGATGGCTGCTCTGTTGATGAACTCGTCCGGGCATGGAATATCTTGCTCGGGGAGGCCATTGACAGGGTGGCTACGAGACGTCTCCTGTCCCTATCTCATCACTGCAGGGCCCCATGGTTTACCGAGGGGCTGCGGTGCATGAAGCAGGTAGGTAGGCAACTGGAGCAATGCTGGTGTCACACTCATGCTGAATCCGACTGACTTCTCCATAGGGCTGAATCTTCTAGGACCCTAGATTGTGGCGTTCCGCAAGGTTCAATTTTGTCTCTATTATTATTTAATGTATACATGCAGCCCTTGGGAGAGATTGTGAGAGGGTTTGGTGTGTGTTGCCACTAATAAGCTATGACACCCAGCTTTACCTCTCTTTTTCAACTGACCCAGGTCCTGCCGTCTCAGTACTGTTGCAGTGTCTGGAGGCCGTGGCGGATTGGTTACGGCAGAGCAGACTGAAGCTCAATCCTGATAAGATGGAGGTGATGGCGGTGGGTAGGGCGGGGGAGGTGCTGGCTCCCCTTGTAGAGGGGGTCCACCCTCCCATAGCCCAACAGGTTCGGAATCTGGGGGTGTTATTGGACTCGGGTCTCCGCCTGGATCGGTAGGTGGAGATGGTGGTGAAGGCTGCCTTCCACCAGCTGTATCTAGTGCAGAGGCTGCATCCATACATTTCCAGACCCGACCTGGTCACCCTCATCCATGCCTTCATCACCTCGAGGCTGGACTACTGTAACGCGCTCTACGTGGGGCTTCCCTTGACGCTGGCTCAGAGGTTGCAGCTAGTGCAGAATGCGGCAGCTCATCTCCTGACGGGGACGAGTTGGTGAGAGCATATTACCCCTGTGCTCTGCGCACTGCACTGGTTGCCTATAATGTACTGAGCCAGATTCAAGGTATTGGTTTTGACCTATAAAGCCCTACACAGTCTTGGCCCTGGATACCTCAGGGACCGCCTCATCCTCCGTGCCCCAGGGCGGCCCCTTCAGTCTGCTGGGGGCGCCTTCATGGAGGTCCCCCTGTAAGGCGGAGGGCCACATTGGAGAGGGTGTTCTTGGTGGCCGGGCCGCAATTATGGAACCCCCTCCTGGAGGAAGCCCATCTGGCCCCAAGTCTGTTGGATTTCCACTGAGCCTGTAAGACTTGGCTGTTCTCTCAGGCCTGCGGAGGGGTGGGTGGGGGTGTAATAGTGGGGGAGGGGGGGGTTAGGTGTTTTTTAGATGCTTTAAATTGTTGTGTTTTAAATTGTTTTTATTGGGGTTGTAAGCTGCCCCAAGATGCCATGGGCATGAGGGGGCAGCAAATAAATAATATAAATAAATAAAAATATATACTTATATTGCTGGTACTACATAAATGCTTGCTAATAATAATAATAAATAAACAACATGAAGTCTTTCCCCACTGGATATAAAAAGTCCTTTTAAGCCTGTAGGCTACTCCAAGTCTTTATGCCAGGTTCCAGGGCTCTGGGCATCTCCTGGTCTCTTGGACAGTTCCTGCTCTTCATGTGAGGCTTTAAACAAAGCAAAGTCTCAGGCTCTCTTATGAGTCATGTAACAAAGAAGAGTCCCGCCTGAACTCTCACAATGTCTGCGAAGGTCCAGGCTGTGGAGGTTTGCTGCTCCAGGGGGTTTGGGAGGCTTGAGGCATACTTCTTTGCAGGTGTTCTGCAGCTCTCAGGCTGCTTAACATCAGCAGCTTTGCAACAACCTTGCTCCTCAAGCTTTTCTCTTCAAATAACCAGGCTGTCTGGTTTTAGGCTCCTCCCAAGCCTGGGATTGGCTGGAACTAACAGAGCCCACGCCTTAATCCCCTACAGCTGTTTCTATGGCTGTAGGCCAATTGCTTATCTGTAGGCTTGAGTTCTCAGCTGACTTCAACTAGGGCTGCAGCAGTTAGCTGACAGCTTTCTTGCAGGTTTAGCTTAGCTCTATTGGGGCTGCTTTGGCTCTAAGCAGCCACCCTGTTACAGATGAGTGATAAGAATTTTTTACACAAAGTAGGCCCGTATACTACTAAAACTATTGAGCACTGCTGGTACTGCTACAGAACACTAACAAACATCTATTTAACTAGTAGGCAGTATGCAAATCCACTTCTCTAGAGGCTGACTTAAGTACAACAAGCAGCTGTTGCTTTGTAGCTCAAGTAGAAAACCCTTGAAAAGGAATGCTGAAAGTCAGCTGTTAAAGTCTGGTTTAGTTGTTATTATTATTGGTATTAATGTGAGGGGTTGTTATATGGGTATAATTGATCTCTTTTATTGTTTACTTTTTTAAAAAAACAAAACTTTATTTTTTCAGCTCAGATTAAAGCTTAGGTAATGAACTGGTTAAAGACTGAGCAAAAATGTTCATAAATGAGCACATGCAAATCAGGAGAGACATGTTTCATCGCACTATTGTGGAGAAATTTTTTGAATTGACTAAACCATAGACAGCATATTTGTATTGTAAAGGCATTTTATATTTTTTGAATGTGGGGTCATTTGTGCATTAATTACACTCCAGGATAGTGATTATCTCATCACTTAAACCAAGGGAAGCAGGGAATTACGCTGTGGACGCTGATGGAATTAAACTGGGGCAGGAGAAACGAACTGGAGCCTAAGTCCTCTACCTTATGAGCACTGATGCATGTGTTCCCTGAAATCAATGGTACTGGAGGTGCCTAATAATCTTTCAGGATCAGGACCCATTGCTTGAACTAGCCTTTATAAAATGGTGGAAAGAAAATGATAGAAACTCCTGACTTGTACAAATATTAGACCCACGGACTGTCCACTAGATGGAACTCTTACACAATCTGGATTGAATAGTTTATACAATCATTTTTGCTGGAGCAACAAAGGAAATATTACACAAGATTCTGGATCAAACAATGTTCTTTTTTGGGCATTGCAATATCATCCTTCTCTACCATTGTGTACAGTTCTGTTACATGCAGGAACAAATCCCATCTGAAGGGAGCATCTGACAGTGATGTGTTGACAGGGATTGCCTTTAAGTAGGTGACCCATGCTTAGCAATTGTCAGCCTGATGTTGACTTTTCACTCTGGGTATTTTCAAACATAACAGCAGAGCACTGCTGTCACAACCCGACCTGGGTCGGGAACCTGCCACCAACACAGTCCCAACTGGTTCAGGCTAGCTAACAAACATACCACAGCCAGGCCGCTGAGGAGGGCAGGGAGCCACACACATGTGCGGCCAGTCAACCCCACCCCTGTGCTGCACCCAGCACCGTGCCATGATGGGCAACCATGGCAGACATAATCCAGGCTGCATCACAGTGGGCTAAAACACATGTGATATCCTGCTTCGGCCCAATTGGGTCAATGGCAGACCAGATTGTGATCCTGGAGGTCTTTGGGATTGCAGTCCAGGCTTGCTGCTGACATTCCTGGGCCAACATCTGGCGGCGCACCAACAAACGTGCCGGTGGCTCACAGGCCTCAGTGAGCTAAAGCGGGACCCATCACATTTGTTAACATCCTACATCAATTCGTTATGGGCACTAGACACCGGGGCTGTGAAGTGAAAGATATGGTGGTGTCATGGAAGGGGAGTGTGGGATGATTCTCCAAGAAAGCATGGAGGAAGATCAGAAGGGATTAATTAAAACTGAAAGGGGGACTCATTTTTATTATTTTATTTAAATTCCTGTACCAGAGATGGACAAATAGTGGCTCAGGAGCCACATGCAGCTCTCAGGTACCTGTACTGTGGCTTTCACTAGAAGTGCCTGTCTGAAGGTGTAGCTTCACTCAGTTATTACTAACAATGGAGTGGGGCGGTCCAACCACAATAATGAGCACAATGAGCAGTGACAGCATATGCCCATCAGCTGAGCAGGATTGAAGATGACCTTTAAGTTCCACCCACTTTAATCTCAAGTATAATTTTATTAGAAGAAAAGAAAAGCACAAGTCCTGGTTTCCAAGGCCGCTTTTAGATGAGCGGTGTGCGATTGCGCATCGTGATTGCGCATAATTAGAAACGGCCGCATGTATTAATTACATGAGACGGAAGCGGGGTATTATGCGCATATTATGGCGGTTGCGCATTTTTAAACTCCGCGAATTAAATACCTCACGATCGAGGTACTTTAAAAATGCGCAACTGCCATAACATGTGCATAATACCCCGCTTCCGTCTCATGTAATTAATACATGCAGCCGTTTCTAATTATGCACATATCACGATGCGCAATTGCGCGCCGCTCGTCTAAAAGCGGCCCTAGTCTTGGCAGGTAACAGTGCTACCCACACCTAAACAGAAGTAGCCCTACACAATAATGTTTCTTATGGGTCCAGTGCCACAGTGCCACCGTGTAGGTGTTGGTTCAGAAAGGCTAGAAGGGGTGCCCAGGTGAAGCTAGAGAGATGGGCTGCTGGGGTACAATGAGAGTGTGATCCATGTGTGCAATGTCAGGAAGGTAAAGACACCACGCGGTTCACGGCTGATGCTAGTGACCACAAGCCATCATTCAAAGTTCCATCTGTTCGAACCAGCCCTTATATACATTTTAGACACTGCTGTTAAAATGTAGGGGTGAAGGGACTGAGGCACTTGTGTCACAAGAAGGTCTGTGGTGAGGCAGGAGGGTCTGTGGGAAAGAGGTGATGTCACTCTTCTTTCCCAGAGAGAGAGTATTTTCCATTGTTTATGGATCATTGAGGCTTAACAGCTCTTTCGGTGCCCAATTGTCTAAGGGTGAGCCTTCCAGCTCCCAGTCCTCTGAGCACATTAGCATCTTCCTGGCACATTGTTTTCTCCTGACTCTGAGATGACCCTCATCAGGAACGAATGGCTCTGGGCGTCTCCTGGGTGGAGGAGTTGTGTCACAACAGTTTTGCTAATGGCTTCTGTCCTTACTGGGGCTAGAACACTCAATTGTCCATGGATGGTAGGATGTTAACTGCTGAGTTGGGAAATACCTGAGTTAGGACCATCTTTTGTCTCCTCACAATCTCTGACAATACTGGACTCTTTTCTCCCTCTTCCACTCCTCCATGCTGCTGTTCCCAGAGCAGCTCTCAATACAGAGTCACCAAGTCTGCTCCTTTCACAGTCTTTAGGCCTTGCTTCCTTCTATCTTCCTTTCTTTATGGCAGGACAATGTAAGATATTAATAAAATTAAAAGATTCTATTGCTATAAAGGTGTGTCCATGCAGTTCCCTCAAGAACAAGAGAAGCTGAGCTGCTATTTCTGCCACCAGATCCTCCTGGGAGCAGGGGGGTGGGGGTGCCATACCCGATGCCACTATTGATGCTGTCCAAACCTGACAGATTGCCTGGAAGCCAGAGCCTTGATGTGAGGGGAGAGTAGAGGGAAGCGGTGCTGCCCTGACATAGTGTGTCTTGTGGCTCTCGGTGATATGAAAATTTTGATATATGGCTTGGGAATTTTGTCCACACCTCAAAGCATCACATGCTTTCCATTCCATCTCCTCTTCTCTGTCCTATTGTCCCCTCCTTGGTCATTCCTTCTCTCTTTTCCCATCTTTAAAATAACTGAATATTTTAGAAACATTTTTCTTTTTTTCTGGCTCTGGCTAAATGACCCCAATCTGGGCCCTATTAAGTGAAGACAAGAAAAGCAGTTCTTCTCTATTAATGACAGGAAGTTTCTCCAGAAGAGTGGCTGCAGAGGTGGCTCTAGTAAAAGAAGTCCCAGAAAGGGAAAGAAATTGTAGTATGACATGGATCAACAGCTAATGCCGAATGATGACATCTGGCTTACATCAAGCTTGGAGGTTAGCAACACATTGATTGAACAGGGACATGAAAGATTGCTGACATGGCTCCATATAACGCTTCTCCAGATCAAATCTCTGTTCTCATTTTCCATTCCCTGCACTCTATCCTGCTCTTCAGATCTACCATTCAGTTTCCTGAATTTGTCATTCTTCACTGTGCTGTGCACGTGGAGGAATATCCATGTCTCCACATTTCACTTCCTTTCTTTTCTCCCTTTTCACCTTCTTTAATTCTCCCCTAAAAACACCCGCTTCTCCAAGCAATCCATTTTACCCTTTTCTCTTCATTAGTAATCTCCACACCCTCTTGTTCCTGATGACATATCATGTCTGATCTTGTCTTCACTTGTAAATGCTTCCAGCATCTGATTCTGTGTACAAAGGAGATAATTAAATTGGCACTGCACTGTATAAATGATTTTAAATAATCTCTTTAAGTAGACAACTAAGAGCCTATTTAGTTGCTCATGGCAGACCTAAAGCAAAGAATTATTTGTTGTTATAATGTAGAAGTCAAACTTCAATCAAGCTGATTTCTGTAAAATGCACATTTCAGATTGTTTTATTGTAGGAAGGTGTGATTGTGGTGACCAGGCACCAAACCAGGTTTTTGCCATGAAATAATGTGTTCTCCAGCTAAATTAATATACTAGAGAGAGAGAGAGAGAGAAGAAAAAAAACAATCAAAGTGACACTGTGAAAAAGATCACCCAGTTCAAGACAAATGCTGTCTTTGCAGCTGACATGACTGTTTGTCAGGTAACCTTCCCAGCAATACTGCCTGCCTTCTCAGTAGTTTAAGGCAAATTAAGAGAGAAAATCTACACTAGAAGAGAGTGGTTTAAGTATTATATTCAAAATATTAGCAAACTCTTTTAAGGCTTATGGTATAGGGGCTAAGATCCCATTTTTATATCCTATTTAAAGATGCTAAATATGGAACAGGACAAAGCAGGTACTGAAGTATTTTAAGCGGAATAAAAGGAATGTAAACATATAAGGGGAAATAATTTCATTAAGAATCTAGAGAAGTCGTAGTTTTGTTGTCATAGCTGCAATAGGAAGGTGGGAGATTCAACTTCTTAACTGCAGAGTAAGGGTAGTAGAGAATTATGAAAGACATGCTGCTAAGCAGACAGATAAGAGAGCAGGGGAGGTAAAGAGCATAAAGAAAACTGTATGGATTAACATAAAGGAAACAGGACTTTAAAGAAATTCCATTCACTTTAAAGCTACATTGAGACTCAGTATCACTCCAGGCCTGCAGCCAAGATGGGGAAAGGACAGGAGGGAACTTTCTCCCCTCTTCCACCAATAAGGATAAAAGGAGCTGCCTGAGTCAGACTAATGGTCCATCTTAGTCCAGTATTGTCACAACCTGACACGGCAGCAGGGTTTCAAATCTGTGTCTCCAGCAGAGGCTTCACCCAGGTGTGCTACCTGAGACCTTCCAGGATCCCCAGTAGAGGTCTCACCCAGGCATGCTACCAGGGATTCTGAATTGGAGATGTCAAGGATGAATTTGGGACCTTATACATGCAAAGCATGCACTCTACCACCTGAGCCATGGCCCACCTCATTCATCCTCCTCCTCCGACTCTGCTAAGAAGCAACTCTTAAATTGTCTAAAGCAGAGCAGAGGGATTTGGCACAAGGAATTGCTGCTGGGGGTTATTTTGACATATAGGATCTTAACAAACGTGACGGTGGCCTGCTGTGAGCCACTTTGGCCTGCGGGCCACCATTAGTTTTTTAAGGGGCATCCAGATGTTTGCCCAGGAGTTTTTCCAGGCGTGATGGTGGCTAGCCTGGGCTGTGGCTTAAGAGATCTCTGGAGTCATAGCCTGGGCTAACCGCCACCACGCCCAAGGAAAAGCCTGCCTGACCAGGCTACAGTGGGCTATGACAGGGCGCAGCACGGGAACAGGGCCAGCCAGCTGCACATTCATGTGGCACCCCCCTGGGCCTGGCCGCATGAACGTTTGTTCCATGGCCCGACCTGATCCTGACCGGGGTGTCAGCGGCACCCCAGTCCAGTTTGTGGCATGAGGGCAGACTGCCACCCTCACGTATATTTTCACCCATAGTTCTACTCTAGCTGAGCTAAAGCAAATTTCCAAAATGATGGGGTAGCAAGTGCAACAGGGAGAGAAATAGAATTGGAGAATAAACATGGGGGCAGGGGAGACAGGTACCAATGGTACCAATGCAGGTCCTGCAACATGTATTCTTCATAAGTGGCCTGGAAAAATATACCTAAGGTGGCAACCCTATATGTATGTGTGTGGTGCAGGGAGGAGGCTCAGCTTCTAATCCACACCCAAGAGGCAAGGGTGGTTTTAAATGTTTGAGAGCCACTGTGTTAGACCATGACTAATAAACTGCAGTATTTGTTAAACACATTAACAAATGCTGTTTCGGGTGGTGCTGGGGCTGGTCAGTCCGGCCTCCCTCCGCCTGGACGGGGACTTGTCCCAGGCCCGCTGTGAGGAATTTGTCACCTACTTCGCAGACAAGATCACTTGGATTCAGAGCGACTTTGACGCCGGGTTGGGGGCAGTAGGTGGAGAGCATGAGGTGATGGAGGCCCCGTCTGGTCTAACTTTGTGGGGGGAGTTTTAGGAAGTGACACCAGCCGATGTGGTGGATGTCTTGGGGTCTGTGAGAGCCACTAGTTGTGAACTTGATCTGTGCCCGTCCTGGTTGGTGAAAAACTCCAGGGAGACGTTGGGGACAGTGCTGGTGCGGGTGGTCAACGCATCTCTGAAGCAGGGGAGGCTGTCGCCTAGCCTCAAGGAGACTGTGGTGCGCCCCCTGCTGAAGAAACCATCATTGGATGTGGATGCACTCGCCAGTTACCGACCGTCTCTAGCCTTCCCTTTTAGGGAAGGTCATTGAGCGGGCGGTGGCGATCCAGCTCCAGGCACATCTAGATAGCATTGATTTCCTGGACCCTTTTCAATTGGGTTCCGCCCTGGCTATGGCACTGAGACAGCGTTGGTGGCCTTGGTCGACGATCTCCACCGGGAGATGAACGCAGGATGTTCGACATTTCTTATCATGCTAGATCTCTCGGTCGC